>JAHBCN010007826.1:0-41626 GCA_019359885.1 Listronotus oregonensis | reverse complement strand
GTTTTTGGGTGATAACTTCTTGCAAAGTTGAATATTTTTTTTAAAAACTTCAGCATTTTAAACTAAAGCTTGTTTTTCAAACATTTTAAAGACTGTTGTTTTACCCCTTCTGTAAATTTTCTAAAGGTTACACTAGCGTATAAATTAACGAACTGGGTTTCATTTTACCTGAGATTCTCATAGTTATACCTATGTATATTTTATTTTTTAAATAAAGTTACAACCCCGATGAAAAAATTTTTACTTATATTAACTAAAAGAGATGATACACGTAACGTCAGTTTATTCACTGAAAATGGGTACAAATTTCATGACTACATTTTGCCATTTTTGGTAAATGACTTTTCTTATCAACTCGATGGACAAAACAAAAACATAAAAGGGATAAATTTTTTAATGTATTAGAATATTTTTTTAAACCCAAATTTTTTTAAAACTCAACGTAACCAATAATAATAACAAAAACTAAAAAATTTAGTTAATATTTAATTATAATGTAATATATGATTTATAATAAAATAAAAAAAAAAGTAATATTTGGTCATATGACCTTTTTTTTCGACTATTTGAACCAATTGGGTTGAGTTAATTAAATTCACTATAACATTTGGACGTTTCCCAGCAGTCGGGATAACTTCCCATAATTCATTATAATTGTTTGGTCAAATTTCTTTTAAATTAGGCCCCCAAACATTCTCTATGGGATTACTACGGATGTAAGCGGGCCATGGCAAGACTTCAATATTATTACGATGAAACCATTCCCCCACACTTGGGTATGGACCGGGCAGTTATCCTGCTGAAAGACAAATGAGTTATTTGGATATATTTGTCCAACAGATGGGAGCATAACATTTTCCAGAACAGCCATGTAATGTTCGGCGTTAAACCTTCCCTCCAATCGCCAGCAGACACCAAGTCCATAAGCACTTATCCAACCCCATACATTTACTGAAAATCGCCCAGGTCTGAAAGCAAGATCGCTAGTGTAGCGTTCTTCGAATCTTGTATTGTCTGGACGGTAGACATGAATTTGTCCATTATATGTTGACTAAAAAACCTTTTCATCAGTGAATACTACCGTGTTCCAAAACTGGTGGTCACGGTATAATATAATTTTGGGCGAAAAGTAAACGAGACTGTTTCCGTTCTTCTGTGAGCATCATTTTTTTGCAGCTACGCGGTTTTTTAAGTCAGATTCTTTGACTCTTCTGCTAGCGGTAGGTTGAGACCCAGGAAATCCTGTGTCAATGACAGCGTTTCTTGCAGTTTCAAAAGGATTTGCCCTTAGATATTATAGAAATGCATTATCTTGTTCAGGGACGGAAATGCGTGCTGGACCAGTACCAAATTTTCTTTTCAAAGAACCCTCTTGAACCCAACGTTGCTTAATTCTTGAAATAGTGTTTTTTCCTCTTCCGGTAAAATCCGCTAATGCACGTAATGACCACCCAACTTCAATTCTAGCTATTATTTGAGCTTTTTCAATTTCAGTTAAATGACGAGGCATTTTAAAAATTTTTAGCACTGACAGGCTTGTCAAATTCAATCAAAACCGATTTACACTATAACAATTTTAGTGTACCCATTTTCAATGAATACAACTGTACTTATGTATCCAATGACGCTTACAACTCTTTGAATCGATAATTTTTCGATAAAACTTACCGTTTTGAAGAAAATCGAAAAACTATTTTTTTTTACCTTTGACCTCGAGTTAATTTTTTTTCACGTACCGGAACGATGGGGAATTTTGAAATGTTATTCTTAATTATGTTTTAAGTAATTTAACTTCAGCTTGATGTAAATTTATGTACCTTTGAATGTCTAGATTAACCGGAGTAATTAAATATGTTTTAATAGTAATTAACGATGTATTTTCCTATAACTGTTATTAAGACGCCAGTTTTTTTCTGTAACTATTGTTAAAGGAAATTCGCTTATGTATATGTATTTTAACCTTTTTTTATAAAGGTAAAAAAGGAAATTCCAGTTTCACCGTCATTGTGGTCCCACTATGAAGGTCACTCTATATGTACTAAGTAACAACATAAACATGTTTACTAAAAAATCGGTGGTTTTTCTGTGTTGGATTTGTTTGGTTCCATTTGCCTCATTGCATTATCATGTCTAGAGTTCGCAGACGTGCCAATTTCACTCAACTTTTCGAGTTCAAGAGGGGTCGGATAATCGGGTTACGTGAAGCAGGATTTTCTTTTAAAAAAAATCGCCAATCGGGTGAATCAAAACGAAACTACTGTAATAAGATGTTGTCGAGCGTGGTTCCAAGAAGACCGAAATCGACGAGTTAGAGGTATTGCACGCCAAAGACAGACTACAGAGCAACAGTATCGGTATTTGAGGCAACTAGCACTTGGAGATCAATTTTCTACTACCTCTGACCCCACAGCATCGTTGGCAACGATTGGTATGGAGTAGGGAGAGACTTAAATGGAATATGGAATGAAACTCCGTAGTGTTTAGCGATGAGCCCAGGTTCTGTTTGGGTGCACATGATGGCCATGCAAGATTAAGAGAGAGACGTGGCTAAAGACCAATTTTTTATCGAACGGCATATTCATCACATTGTGGGTGTTATAGTATGGGGTGCCATTGCTTACAGCAGCAGGTCACGATTAGTGTTTATTCGAGGTAGCATAACTGCCCAGCGCTACATCTACGAATTTTACAACCACACTGCTTCCCTTTTTGAAAACATTTTAAAATCCATTTTTTCAGCAGGACAATGCACGACCTGATGTCGCACCTCTTAGTTTAGACCTTTTAGAAGTGTCCGGTGTAAATTTGCTTCAGAGTGGCCTACTCGATCTCCAGACCTATCCCCCATCAAGCATGTATGAGATACGATGGGGAAAAGGTTGCAAAATTCACAGCACCCTCCACAAACATTGGAGACTCTACGAATTTAAATTCAGATGGCTTGGGATACAATACCCAAAAAGACATCAATCACCCAATCCAATCAATGCCGTGACGATTTAACGAACAGAGAAGCTTCGGCACATTATTAACATAAAGGTGGGATATCTCAGCTATTTTTCGAAATTTCGAAATTAAATTTTAATCACTTTTTATTTATCAGTACACCTAACAATTGTAAAAGTATGCTTAAAATTACAGCACTCCTTGATGTTGCATTTTCTATGTCACTTAGTATACTTTCTGCTCATTGTACGCTTTAAATGTTATTATACTTGATAGTATCAGTATGGTGGCCATATGAACAAAGATTAAGCTTGACTATAACTGAACAAATTGACGACCATATATAAACCGGTGCAGCATGTATTTTGATCATCGTTTAGCCTGAAAAGGAAATTTGCACCCAAATTGCGCGTCGACGCGAATGTTTTGCATGAGAGAGTAAACAATTAGTTAGAAGTGACAACAACATAAATCTAATTTAAATACGTTTGATTGGATTGATAAATGATTTTAAAATTATCTTAAATCTAAACGTAATATTAGGATCGCATATATAAAAGCAATTAAAGTTTTTAGGCAAAGGTTAAGTAAACCTAAAAAACATTGTTTGGCAACCATTTTTGTAACCAAATTATCCTAAAATTTGTATAAAATTAGGTATGTAAAATACATACTTTAAAAATAAAAAAAAAGTTTTAGTGATAGAAAAAAAAATGTTTTTCTACAAGCGTGCGAAAAACTATACTTTTCCGCACTAATCTGCGTGCGCACTAGTGCGAAAAAGTAAAATCTTTTAGTTTTTGGAACATAAATTAGTATCTAATTATAAAATAATGCATAAATTTGCTTATAATAGTTATATATTTGGAGAGACTGAATTTTGCTGTAATTTTGCAGTCTTTTTATAACATAGTTTTGTTTATAGTACCCTTTTTATGAAACAACTGGAGAAGTGTAGCGGGATGAGGGTAGGCAAATAAAACCACTATTGTATAATTATCCCAACGTTTCGTGGCTGGATTGCCACTTTATCAAGGGCCTATAATTAGAAAAAGACACATTAAAAGACTGGTATAGAACCTAATATCTTTAACATCAAAAGCCTCATAATATGCTTTTGATGAAAGATATAGGTTTGCTTAGGGCACTTGTCTTACAGGGTTAACATTTCACCATATTGGTCAAGAAATTTGTATTGATACACATCCCAGATTCAAAAATCACTGCTTAAATAGTCATTTCTGAATGCCAAAAATAAATTTTTAATCTAATAAATATCCAAAGAAACCGACAAAAACCAATGACTATTTTTATGCACTATAAAAATTAAGTCTTGTCACGGCATTTTTCACTCCCTTTGAGCTTTTTAAGTGGTTCAGAGTTTCCAGCTCGTACTCGAAGGCGAAATGGGTTAGATTCCCTGCCGATAGACACTTTAAGGTAAAAAAAAAAATTATTATGTTTGAGAGCTGGTGCCAAAGAAGGGGGGTGAAAAATTTTTTAAAGAAGAATTTTTCTTACCTTTTTTTTTTATTTAAAAAAAACATGTAAACCCAATACATTATGATCTAGATATTCTATGCAAAAATTTTTCTTAAAAGTTAAAAAAGAAATAGATTTAAGAAATTTTTTTAAAAGGCGGCCTCCCTTTAAAAAAAAAAAAAGGGTTGGTTTTGACCCAAAAAAAAAAAAGTTTTTTTTAAAAAAAAAAATATCAAAATTCATGGATGAAGCGCCAGATGATACTATTTCATAAAAAAATGGCTACGTTTTTTTGGTTAGGGGAAAAATTGTCGTACAGAGGAGTTAACAATAATATGTCTGGACCAAAATGAAGCCCAAAGGGGAAATTTGTATTGATACACATCCCAGATTAAAAAAAACACTGCTCTAAAACCCCTTTTCATTTCTGGAGATGAAAAAAAAGGAAAATTTTTTTAATCTAAATGGAAAGTATGCCAGTTTAAAAACCCGACAACACCACATTGACTATTTTTGAAAAAAGGGGGACAATTTTTTGGGATTAATACCTTCGCTCTCCCCTTTAAAACGTAGTGGTCAGAGTTTGGGTTCGCCCCCCCCCGGGACCCGGGGGTTTTTCCCCCGAGCGGGGAGACATTTTTTGGTAGTAGTTATTTAAAATAACGTCCGTGGGAGACTACCACGTTGTCTTAAAGGGGCTGTGAAATGCAACATTTGCATGTTTCAATGCTTGGACAACGTTGACGGAACAACTGGAAAGAAATGGGTTAAACACCGGGAAAACCGCACTTGGTACTTAGGTTTATATATATATATATATATATATATATATATATATATATATATATATATATATATATATATATATATATATATATATATATATATATATATATATATATATATATATATATATATATATATATATATATATATATTTTTGTGTAGACTATAATATACATATATAATAATCCTTCGTGAGCTGTCATAAAGATAAAAAAAATTAATACCTTCGGAAAAATGCCATCGGAAATAGCGGCCTCAAACTTCCTAACTCGGAATTGTATACTGGGCATAGCTTTCGCCGGTCCTCTGCAACATTTCTCGCAAACTGCAGAGAACAAATATCCAACATTAAACGTCTTGGAGGCTGAAAGTCTACATCAGTCGCTAAAGGATACCTCGAGAATTCAACACATTTTAGAAAAAATATTTCAAACAAAATACTCAGTTTTACCGAAACACCTTCCACTATCCAGAAACAACCGTCAATGTCATCTTCCAATGTACTAAACCTCTCGGTTCAAGAAACTACTTCCATAGTTGCAAAAGATTGGCTCATCAAGAACCCAACGCCGCCGCCATCAACGTTTTCTACAGAAAAGCGACGCGAGTTGCTAGCAATAAATTTGCAAAACGCGACCAATTGCACTTTTACTATAAATGTTAATAATAATAATTAGTGTAAAAATTCCTTCGTTAATAAATAATCTTTTAATCGTATATCTTTTAAATTATGTTGGTTTTTCCTCTTAATTGTAGAAAAAATATTGTTCCTAATACTTGCGGAAAGTAACTTTTCCGCTCTTGGCTGCTTATCCGAACTCCGCTGTGCGTTGTTCGTGTAACGGCAGCCGTGTGCGGAAAAGTATCACTTTCCGCACTTGTTAGGAAAATAACTATTATGTTTCATGGTAAAAGATTAAACAAGTGTTATAAAAATGTAGGCTATAATGTATGGTTCCTAAGTTAATAGAGTCACAACATTAAAAAAAAAACATATTTTTGGAACTATTTTAGACATAGGATTATGCTTTTAGTTTTCATTTGTCTGCATCAAAAATAAAAATATTTTTTTTTCTTGCGTAGGGTTTGTTGATCTGGTTTAGTAAAGTGGGGGAAATTGGTATAAAATGGCATACTCGGATAAAACGGTACACTAGTATTATTTTAAACTACCCGCGCATTCCTCTTCCCGCCATATATTTTTATGAGTTGGTGGGAGAGCGGGGATGATTTTAGATTGAAGTTAAATTCCTACCAGTAATCGTTTGACTTCGGTTAGGTGTATTGTGTTTGCGACGTTTTAAAAAATTTCGCGCCTTTTTAAATATTTGACTAAACATCAATACTGACAAAAATTTATAAAGTTTTTTTTATCTTATGAGGTAAGTAGTATACTTGGGTATATATTTGTACTGTTAATATTTTTTTGTAAAAAAATGTTTCTATAAATATTACTAAAACAATAAGGTAATACTCTTTGGGATAAAATGGCACACATTGACTATGTTGAAAACGGCACTGTGCCATTTTATCCAACTTCATGTATTTACAAAAGGTATTTTTTTTTTATTTTCAGAAGATGGGTCGGTCCGATCGCTATAAAAGAAAATCCGAGAGGCAGAGTTGGAACGAGGCAGATATGGAACTTGCCATTAAAGCCATTAAGAAAAAAGAAATGGGCTGGTTAGCCGCCAGCAAGCGGTTTAATATTCCAAAAACAACACTTCGTAGGAGATGCAGAGATGCCAATAAACGCGTTAAGGGTTCTAACAAAGGCATGGGACGCTGGTCTACAACTTTTTCACCTAAAATGGAAAATGAATTAGTAGATTATCTGAAAAATATGGAGGTGCGATTCTACGGTATAACTACTCTAGAACTCCGAAGATTAGCCTATCAATTTGCTGAAAGAAATAAACTACAACATCGATTTAGTCAAACAGAAAAAATGGCTGGATGGGCGTGGTTGTACAGTTTTTGCGAAAGACACCCTGATATATCTTTGAGGCAGCCAGAACCAACTTCTGCAGCTAGGGCTAATGCTTTTAACAAACCTCAAATAGCAAGTTTCTTCTCAATTCTATAGAGCACCATTCAAAAGTTCGAGATTCCACCTGAAAGGATTTTTAACATGGATGAGTCTGGTTTGTCTACTGTGCAGAAACCATCTAAGATTTTTGCTACCAAGGGTAGGAAACAAGTAGGGGCGATCCAAGGGTAATAAACCTAACAAGGAATGCTCGATCCCATTTAAGCCCATATAAACCAATTTAAATGTCAATTCGGTATTTGTGACGTAATCTGTTTGCCTTTTTGTTTTGTTTACAAGTAATATAAAGTCTTAATTTTTTAAAAATATTATACATTACAGTTCTAATAGTAAGTACATATCCAAAATAGTTTTTAAAAGTTGAATATTTAACAAAAATTAATAAAATAAATCTGCCTTCTGGGCAAAATGGGCAAACGGTGACGTCCAAACATAACCTATATCTGCGGACAAATAGTAAAATCGAGCACTCCTTGTTAAGTTTACTACCCTTGGGGGCGATCACCAGTGCCGAACGAGGAGTACACAACGGTAGTATGTTGCATGAACTGATAGGATACTTTATACCACCAGCCCTTATTTTTGCCCGTAAAAACGCAAAGGCAGAATTAACAGATGATGCTCCCACTGGCACACTACAACTGTGTCAAGAATCGGGTTGGATGACAGGACCGCTGTTTCAAAAATGGCTACTTCATTTTATCAAATACAGTGATGCATCAATTAACAGAAAAGTCTTGTTAATTCTCGATGGTCATATGAGCCATAAATATTTGGATGCCCAGGAAACAGCTAAAGAAAATGGCGTAATTTTGCTCTGTACACCACCACACTGTACGCATCGAATTCAGCCACTTGATGTGGCATTTTTTGGCCCACTAACCAGTTATTACAATCAAGAAGCTACTAATTGGCTGAAAAATTATCTAGGTAGAACTGTATCGGTCTATCAAGTTTCCAAGTTATTTGCAGAAGCCTATGAAAAAGCTGGAGTTATGAAAAACGCCGGCTTTAAATATACCGGCATCTATCCCTTTAATTCTAATATATTTCCAGAGTGGATGTACGCTCCTGCAGAGGTAACCAATATTAATAGACCAGATGAAAACTCCGTTGATAATGAACCCGGGCCGTCTGGTGTGCAAAAAGAAACATCGCATACTATAAATCTTCAAGAACGTTTAGAAAAAACCCCTTCACCCCAGTCTAATAAAAAATTAAAAAACGAAAAGGCTAAGGAGGGGAATATCTTGAATATTATCCCATTAGAACAAATTGTCTCTCTTCCAAAAGCCCAAAATTTAAAACAAAGAAGGAAACGTAAAAGTCAAGGCCCGACAATTTTAAACTCTAGTCCAAATTTAATAGAGTTGAAAGACAAGACGGGCCAGAAGAAAGCTCTCGAATAAAGAAGATCTGTAAGAAAACGAAACGCAACTGTAAATCTTACAGACCAGCTTACCTTCTCTGATTTCGAAAACGAAGACCTATTTACTGAGCAAGATGATGAAGATGAAGCAGCGTGTTTGTATTGTAATGGACTATTCTCCCTATCTAAGCCCAAGGAGACATGGATTCGTTGTCAGAAATGCAAAAGTTGGTGCCATACAGAATGTGCAGGTCTTACACCAAGAATAAAAGTATTTTTATGTAAAGTATGTAAATAGACAATCATTCAGCCACATTAAAAATATATTTTAAATATTTTTCTTGTTTCAAAATTTGCCTATTTTCTATTTTTTAAATTTTAGACTCATTTAATAAGCCAACTGATTGGCTAAAATGGCATACCGGCTTTTGTAATACAAAATGATGTGTTCTGAATGTTTTGCTGTTTAGTTTCAGTTTTTTCTTGTTTTTCTCGTTAGCTGAAAGACTCTAGTAGAATATGTAGTGTTTATAGCTTTGTAATAGCAATTTTAAAAAATATATTTGGTTTTTTAAAAAAAGTGTGCCATTTTATACCAATTTCCCCTATGTATATATATACAAGATGAGTTTACTCCTTTTTAAATGAATTTTGTACCCGCTAAAGTATTAAGGTAGGTATCACTAATAGACAAACACAACGGATTCGATCTTTCATATTATTTGGAGTTGTAGGTGCAGTAGTCACTGCTTTATCATATTTAAAACCTTCCAAAAAAGTGAACTGGAGTCGAATCCAGCAAATAAGCAGGACTAACTACCTAGACGACCTATTTTCAAATATTTGTTCAAATAATTCTCGGCCTTCATCGCATAATGTGAGAGAGCTCCGTCCTGCCGAAACCATATGCCAGGATTTATGTGCTGGTTTAGTAATTAAGGTGACACATATCGCATTGGAACACTTTAAAAAACTCTGTATATTTAAACCCCGAGATTTTACCGGTAAGAACACCTTCAAGACATTACAATTTATTCGTTCCAGTTTATTTCCGCACAAAGATTTACAAACAACAAAAAGTACTTTACAAGTACATTACTTGTTCGTTTATTGTGTTGATAAAAAAAACACAAGGTACTTTATTAAAACACCTTTAATTTTAACAGCGTTTCTATATAAATATTTTACACCAATATTTTTACATGCGCTAAATGCATGACGCATGCGTTGACTTTAACGTCCCCGATCATCTGACGACTGTAGTTTTTTGTCATTCCTTGTATAACGGGAGTATGAGTTTTTTTATATTGCAAGGTTGTAAGCAAACAATAGTGCAGTTTTGCCAGATTAACAAATTTTAACCCTTAGAAAAAATCGTGGTAAATACAATTTTGTGATGTTATTTGCTAAGATATTTAAATAAAGCGTACGTAAAAACACCAAAAATGAGCACAATTTAAAGAATTGCCGCATTGCTCAAACTAAAGCAAAAAATGTCACTTTAGTAACGTAAACTTAGGAACCGTAAATAACAATGACCAATAAATCTTACTTAATACAGTGAGATAAAAATCCAAATCCTTCGATATCGAAAGTAGTTACTTGAGGTACTAAAGAATTTTTGTGTTTTTTTATTAGGTTGTCGCTACCTACTGTATTTAATTAATGTCTAATGCAGCGAAATTCAATAGAGCTTACCTACAGGGTCTTCATTAATGTCTGTACACCACGTGACCAAAAATGTTGCGGGTTGCCTATTCAGAGGTTGCACAAAATTTAATAAAATATCCCTAAAATACTCATTGGCGCCGTGCATTTTAAAATCGATTTTTAAATGTCAAAAATATTTTGTTTTTTAAGGTTAGAAAATTTACCATTTATCTTTTTTTTTAATAATTCTAATTTGAACCAAGTTATTACAGCTTTTTTGGATAATTTTTGTATGCATTTAGTTTAAGTCTCTTGTTTGTCAATAATTTAGTTTGCTAGATTTGGGTAGAAAAAAATGTTAGTCAAGGAAACGAAGTCATGCACGAGGTATTTCTTGTGGAGTAAAATGGTTTGAATGCGGTTTTTATTTGATTCGTATCGACGTCTACAAACTTTGTAAACAAATTGAATTATTGGAATAGAAAAACTTTATTTCTGCATTAAAAAAATGCATTTTAAGGTTTGCAGTTAGGTATAAAAAAATGTATAACTGGGTACATAATGATGGAAATGAGAATTTGATACTCGGGGTTTTTAAGGTGGCTGACATGCCGAATAGACATTGGCAAGGGTCTCGGAGTACCTGGTGCGCGCTAGGATAGTGTAAACGTTACCTGGAGTTTACCACAGTTTGACTGACATTAGCAGGATTTGTTGTAAAACTTTAGAAGATGACGTTTACCCATCCTTACGCGCCATAACCCCTGCAATGTCATATTCGTGTTCAGCGACCCCGAAAACCCTGAGTAACAAATTCGAGCCCATTTTCATATTATTTACCTGTTATAATTTTTTTATAATTGCTAATTTTAAAATGCATTTTTATAAGGCACAAATGCAGTTATTCATTTCCCATTAGTTAAATTTATTCACAAAGTTTCTATATGTTCATACGAATTGATGCAAGCCGCATTCAAATCCATGTTACTGCACAAAATACCTCTTAAGGCCATTTTCTGTGACTATTCAAGTCATATTAACTTGGTTACACAATTTATTTATATTATTTAAATAAAACTACTTGACTTAAAATGGTGGGCATTATTAGATTTATGTGTCTTTATTAATAAATTAAATAATTATTACATAATAAAAGAAATTAGGATAATTATTAATGCTAAAAGAAATTAAGATGCAACAATCTACAAAAAATTCCAATTATTTAAATATTATACTAAAATAAAAAAGAAAGTATAGTTACATCACAATAAAATACAAGTACTTTATTCGGCTATGTATTGCAAAGTTGCCCGAGCTGTGTGTGCAGGAGCCCCATCTTGTTGAAAGTAGCCCCTCTGAAGTTCCTCATCATCAAGTTGCTTAAAAATTCATGCAGAATATTATGGTACCTTTCAGCATTTACTGTATCGTAAAAAAAATATTGGACCTATAATCCTTCTTCTCGAAATTGCTACCCAGACCCCTATTTTAATTGGGTGTAAACTTGTTTCGATAAAGGTATGTGGATTCTCCGTGGCCCAAGTTCGGTAGTTCTGACTATTTACATAACCGGACAAATGAAACCATGCTTCATCAGAGAAGAAAGTACGGTCCAAAACATCATCATTGTTAAGAATTTCATTAAACCATTGACAAAACTGCACCCTCTTTGCATAATCTGGTGGAAGGAGTTCTTGCAATACTGTGACCTTATATGGATGCATTTCTAATTTTTTGGTAAGTGCTTTATGGCAAGTACCAACAGACATTCCTAAAAAAAATGTATGGCATTGTAAACATAAATTTCAATTTTTATTTAAAATAGTATCCTTACCGGTCTGAGTAGACAGCTTCTCTACCGATTTGTTAGGACTGTGCTCCATTCGAACACGCATATCTTCAAGGACAGGTTCTGTAAGCACGCTAGGCCTTCCAGTGGACTTTCCCTTACAAATGCAATGCTTGTTTTCAAAACGATTGATTAGCATATGTCTGTGATGAACAAATGTTTCATAATCAACAAGATTGTCAGGGAACCTTTCGCTAAACTGGTCCATGCAACTTTGGAGAGAATATGACCAAGATCCATCCTCCATACGAGTTGCACTTCTAAAATGTGCCATTATTATAAGGCATCTTGTTCCGCAGTCCACATTTTAAACGTTTTCTAAAAATAAAAAAACAGTTTTATTTACGTAACCTCAATAACAAAAACACATGTAACTTACCTTTAAAACCAGAAATATGCAAAGTAGCTCTGAAAAGAACTGTTTTAAGCTTGTAAAGTTCGTTTTTGAAAATAATTTAATTAAAAAAATCTAAAACTTTTCCAAATAAACTATCCAAAGACCTAATACGCCAACAATGACCGGTCTGTCAGTAATATCAGTCAAATCAGCTGTCAAACAGAGCTGTGTTGCCAACACTAATTTTTTCCCCTCATAAAAGGTGTGTTCTTTTGACCATTAACCTGCACTGATTATGATTTTTTAAATTTTAACATTTTAGGAGGTTATTATAATCAGTAATTTTGACAAAAGTTTTTTTTGCTTTGTTCGGAGATTAGAAACTGGTAAATGGTCACAGAAAAAAAAATAAACGTAGGCAAAAAAATTCTGAACTTTTTTTCAACTTGGCAACCTTGTAAATAGGAAAGAAACCAAGCAGTGGAGCCCTTTTGCAAACCAAAATCGCGTGGTCCGTGGTGTACAAACATTAATGAAGGCACTGTATATGCGCTGCACTAAGTAAGTGCTCGACAAGCAAGGCTGCTGAAAAAAACATTGCAATATATTCGAGATCATGAAACATTTCTTGGTATAATATCGGGTGTTTCTCAAAACTAGTTTCCCTCTGTAAAAGTTTTTATTTAAAAAAAAGTGTATGTCGTATTTGAACATAAATTTGAATTGTTTGGTCTATTTTATTGTTTTGTATCACTTCCGGTTTGACCGAAAATGACTAGTTCTTTTACACTTCAAAAGGCACCACCGGCATATTTTCTCTTATTTTGTTTGGATAAGACATTGTAAATACAATAACACCACATATGTCATTTTTTGACACTTCTGCTAAAAAATACTTATTTTTTTAAATTTTATTTCTAAATGTTATAAATACGTTAAAAGGGTTGGTTTTAAATGCGATAGCCATGGACAAATAAATTTGATCGTCTTTTTTTTTACGACTTTCCCAGACGGAGTAAAAGTTCGCAAAATCCTATTTATAGTAATAAGGCTTTTTTTCAAATGAAACAAGAGTAGCTCATTGAGATATCCTAGAAGAGCATTGTGTTCCAAATAATTTTGTTTTCAAAATATACCTAATAAATTATTAATTCTCTTGCAAAACGGTACTGGTATGGATCATTGAACCCGTCCAGAGAAACCGTGACAAACAAAGGAAGAATACATTTTTTTCCATGGCTACTTGATCTAAAATTAACGGGTTTAACGTAATCAAGGCACTCTAGACAGGAATTTAAAAAAATTAATATTATGACAAAAAAAATTCAAAAAATGACATATGAGACGTCATTAATTTTAGAATGATATATCCTATGAAATTACTAGTTATTTCCGGTTAAACAATACAAAACAAGTGTGTACAAAAAACAATGCATATTTATGTCAAATACTGAAGTACCAAATTTTACTTTTAATTCTTCTGTGTTTAAGTTAGTTAAAGTCTTCAGCATCTTTTGAAAACTCGCTCATGTGTTAATTGTATTTACTTAACCAGATACGTTGCAGATAGGTAAAGGAAAAATTAAAACTGTTTAGAATTTAAATTCGAAGTGTTAAGTGTATCTCTACACCACGCCAGGGGTTACTCAATTAAAGAAAAGAAAGTATTCTTATAGTCTAATACATATATAAAAGGAAACTGTGTGTTTGCATGTCCATCGTTTTCTTTATAACTACCCACTGCCACCCACCAATAGTTATGGTGATAGGTATCCTTAAGTCTGCACTTGCTAGTAAGGGAGTTTGGTCGCGGTGGGTAGAAGTGAGTGGTTGTGGGTGGCGAAAATGTAATATATATATATATATATATATATATATATATATATATATATATATATATATATATATATATATATATATATTTATATATATATATATATATATATATATATATATATATATATATATATATATATATATATATATATATATATATATATATATATATATATATATATATATATATATATATATATATATATATATATATATATATATATATATATATATATATATATATATATATCTGTCTTCTAACTTATGTGCACTTCTTGAAAGTTCTAAAAATTTCTAGAATGATCTAGAAAATTCAAAAATGTGTGCAACCGATGTAATCAATTAAGAACGTCTAGAAAGTTTTAAAAAATTTTGGAATCATCTTGGAAGTTCCAAAATATGTGCAAGCGTTGTAATCGAACTAGAATGTTCTGAAAAGTTTCCTGGAATGATCTAGAAAGTTCCAAAATGTGTGCAACTGTTAAAATTGATCCGAAGTAGTCTAGAAAGTTCTAAGAATTTCTGAAATTATTTAAAATGTTCCAAAATGTGTGCAATTGTTGTGATCGATCTAAAATGTTTTGAAAAGCTTCTGGAATGATCTAGAAAAATCTAAAAATTTCTGGAATGATCTAAAAAGTTCCAAAATGTGTGCAATTGCTTTAATCAATTTAGAATGTTTTAGAGAGCTTTCGGAATGATCTAGAAAGTTCTAAACATTTCTACAATGATCTAAAATGTTCCAAAATGTGTGCAATTGTTGTGATCGATCTAGAATGTTTTAGAAAGTTTCTATAATGATCTAGAAAGTTTAAAAATGTGTGCAACTGATGTAATCAATCTAGAACGTCTAGGAAGTTCAAAAAAAAATTGGAATGATTTTGGAAGTTCCAAAATTTGTGCAAGTGTTGTAATCGATCTAGAATGTTCTAAAAAGTTTCTGAAATAATCTAGAAAGTTTCCAAAATGATTAACAAAAATTCAAAAATAAGTTAATTAATAAATCAATTTCGTATATTCTATATACAAGGTACGTTTAATGATACAAAAATTTGTTTACAAATATAAGATAGATCAATTGATTGATTGTACAATCATTAAGCGTGCTCTATATAGCTAGTATTTAAATAGTTTTTTTTTGTATACAGATCAAAATTTCATCGTATCGCATACATCATGTCACTTTTACCAACTACCTTACTCTCGAGAATAAAAGAACAATAGACATTTTGTGTGTTAAATGCAGCTGTTAAGACCCATTTTTCATCTTTTTTTGCTTTTTCTAAATTTGATCAACGTTTTCGTCGACATTTTGCTACCGGTATTTCTCATTCATGTGAAATATATATTTTATGCAGGAAAGAATCCATTAGTATTCCCGGCCATGCCTATCTTTTTCGAGTATATCTATATTCGTAAAATTTACATTTTATAAGAATTTATTTAAGCCGTTGAAAAATCTAGGAAGACCAAGAAGTACAAAACGACAAGGTTATATTTTTCACAAAAAGTTAAAATTGTCGTTAAAATATGGCGACAGTTTATTAATAACTGCTATTATATCAAATAAAATTTTCTTAATGTTTCAACAAAGTATCTTTTAAGTTTTAGTAGAAAAAATAGTTTTTACATTATGGTATACATCTTTTATCTGGTGTGCATTTAAAGTTCCTGCAATTAATTCGAATATTGATATTTCATTGAGATGTGTCAAATCCTATCCTGAATATAGGTACTTTTAAAATGTTACTCATTAAACAAATACATGATATTTAAAGTAAAAGTTTAATTTTGAAGACAAGGTATAATTTAAAAATATTTTAAAGTATCGAATTTGACATTGGCAGTGTTATGTTTTTGTGGGTAAAAATATGATTTTATAAACATTTAAAAACATTATTATATTCCTAAGTAATTTGGCATCCTGAATCCAAATCCAAGATCAGTTTTTTCCCATCACTTCAGAAGAACGAGGTTTTAAGGTCATTTAGAGGTCAAAATGGTGATATTTTTGAAAGAGACCCTGGTACAACTTCCCGAGCAACCTATTAACTTGACGTGTACCTGGTAGCTCTTAAGTACTTTCTGGACATTTGGAAGAAGCTCTAAATCTCGCCCGGGACCAGCCCAGAGCTCGCAAATTTCGATTTTCCTGACAAGACGTTAAATTTTGACACCGGATTTAATGTGATTTGATCGCGATTGACCTGGGTATGACCGGAATCATTTTCCACCCTTAGGGGTAGTTTTGGCCCTTAAAGGTGCCTTACAGTAGGGTTAAAAGTTTTCAATCAGGTCCGTTGACAAGTTCATGAGAATATACCGTTGCGATTCCAGCGTGCAAAACTCAATTTTTCAGCCCTTCCTAGGGGTAGTTTTGGTCCTAGAGGGTAAATTTCAGTAGGGGAAAAACTTTTTGACCACAAATTCAGAAATAGCGTTTAAAAGGACATTGGATTACCATTGTTGATCATCTGGCATCCAGAAATCCATCTTCCACCCCGACAGGTGTCAGTCTGTTATAGTCTGGTTCACATGTACTTTTTTTTATGAAATTTTTCAGCAGTCTGCAAAAATTACGAATAGGTGTCATTGGATTCGTATTGTTACCTAGAAAGATTAAGGAGAGGTCCAAAAAGGGGCTGAAAAAAATTACAAAAGTTATAAACAATTAAGTGAAAAAAAATAGGGGGTTTGGTATTTTTTGAATATCTCGAAAAATTTTAGAAATTTTGGAAATTTGAAAAAAGATTTAAAAAGATCAATAAATTTGCGTAAAAAAAATTTTGACTTCCTAAACTGTAGCTCAATTATTTATAATTTTTACAGAGCCCTAAAAATAGAGCCAAAAACGAGTAGTCTGGCTTCCGCGCGCGTTCCGTGACTCTGACATAAAAACAAAAAAAATGTTTAAACATATTAAATATAAATATATTAAGAAATGAAAAAATTCATGTAATATTAGGATATATTAATACACAATAATCAGCGCTCAAAAAATTTGTATCTCAATTTTTACATTAATTATGCATTTGTTAATTAATATATTTTTTTAAATTAAAAGTTAATATAAAAACCCCTATAATTATTAAACTAAAACCCTGGCATTTTTTTCCCTTGGTAAAATTATTCTTAATAGGCTAACAAATAGATAACCGTTGCAAAAATAAACAAAAATTTATTTTCTACTTTTTTATTAAAAATTATAAAATAAAAAATTATACATATTTTTTTTAAATCTTGATTGTTTCGATGTTTCATGGTAAAAAGCTACTTTTTTAATTTTTTTTATAAACAAATACATTCTTTATAAGGAATTTAAAAATTATTCAAGTGATGCATGCCTAGTGACATATTATTATGTGACAAATATTAAGGTTGAAAGACTGTCATTACCATTACGTTGCTTGCGTGATATTACGTTGCAATCTTTAAATTTGATTCTCTAACAAGAATACACCAAAATGTTATTTTTACATGGTATCATTTGTTTTTTATGAAACGGGGCGGCCATTACGCAGTCTAGTCTAAGCCTACTATCAAATAAACAAAAATTATCGTTTTTAGAGCTTAAGCAATCTGAAAACCTAGACTTGTGATACATCAATGAAAAGCTCTTGAAGAGCTGTTTTCAAAAATGTGAAAATCCAATATGGCGTCCGTATGAAAATCCAAAGTTAGAAAAATATTTTTACTTAAATTAAATTCTTCTTAAAAACGTGTTCTAATAATGTAGTAATCTTAAAACCGTAAAATTGGTAGTTTGCGAGCTACAGGCAAAAGTTAAAAATGCACCATTTTGGTTTTTCTTAATTATCTCAAAAACCATAAAAGATAAATAAAATCTGAAAGCAGATTTAATTTTGCAATTAAATTGTCTAAAACTTTCCCAATTTAACCCACACTGTAGCTCTAATATTTCCCGAGTTACCAATACATGTAGGCCCAATTTGGGACACACTGTATGTTAAATATAAAGTTAAATCAAATTTGAACACAATCTTACACAGTATCTGCAAAATTTTTAACTTAATTTTTTTTCAGTATTATAACTATATCTATTACTTTTTGGACTAACACTGATGTTTTCTTTTTTAAATAGTTTTATTAATGTATTTTGTATTTACACATTGAATGTTTTATTAATTTAGGGTACAATTTTTTTTCATAAGGCAAATCGAAAAAGAAACTGAAAATGGTCAGTAACTGCTTTTTGAATTTGTGCAGGTGAATGATGTTGTTTTATAAAGAACACATGTGTGTACACTTTACAACAATTTTGTTAATTTATAAAATTTGAGAAACTAAAACTTTTTTGTTGATAAAATTGCAACAGTATAGTATTTCTAAAGATAATCCTAATAATTAAAAAAAGGAATATTTTATTAATCATAAAATAAAGCTGATTTTATCACAAATGCACTTTTTAAAGCAACTTCGCCTCCCTGTGCATTAGCCCCGAGTGCCACTAATGTAAATCCGCTCTTGCTGTAGACTAAATAATAAATTATTTTTTAGCACCCATTTATTTTCTTACTATATTTTAAATCACAACGTTTAAGCTTGTAAGTATCTCTAGCAGTCTTTAGGTAAATAGTGTTTTTCAGTATTTACTTTAAGACGATTGGAAATTTAAATGATAGAATTTCAAGAAACAATTTTTCTTGATGTCTTACCAGCGTTAAGATAATTGCATTAAAATAAAATAATGCAATAAAAAAATTTCATGGTTTAAATAGCTTAATACAGTAAATTCAAATTACTTAAGTTAAGACAACCAAAATCTGTTTTAAGTAATCGACTTTCACTTTAATATTCTTTTGTAATATTCTCGCCAAGTAACATCTTAATTTTTGGAAAAGTGTCGTAAATAATTTTAGTAGCATAACGGGCTTCTTGAATTTTTTGTTAAAGTTATCTATCTATACTACCAGGAATCTGATGGGATATTTAACTCAACAATGGCAGTTTTGAGAGATTACAATCAAAAACTTTTGTGGATTTGTGAATCGATTTAATTCAGGTTTATTTCTAGATCAAATGAGAGATCACCATATGATCAGAACCTAACCCTGTTTTTTTTTAAATATATATTGTGGATTATGCAACATGCCTGGTCATGTTTTATATAACCCTCCCTTAGAACCAACCTATTTCCTCAAAAGTGAAAATATGCCCAGATGTGCTTATATGCCCCATTTTCAAAGATCTTTTAAACGATATCGAAAATTACCACCCTATTTTCG
Source organism: Listronotus oregonensis (assembly GCA_019359885.1). NCBI lineage: Eukaryota > Metazoa > Arthropoda > Insecta > Coleoptera > Curculionidae > Listronotus > Listronotus oregonensis. The sequence continues at coordinate 22,075 of JAHBCN010007826.1, read as the reverse complement.
TTCTCTCTAATTTCTCAAAGGTCTTTAAAATCCTCATTTATGAGAAATTGATTTCGCAACTAAAAAACCTTATATCGGTGAAGCACCTTGGACTGGTAGCGAATAAAAAATTATTAATGGGATTTAATGGTAACCTTGTTAAATTCTTTGTAACATACCTTAAAAACAGAATTCAAATTTTTAAGTACAATGGAATCAGATCAAAAGAATTTCTAGCCTGTTGTGGGGTTCCACAGGTAGGGCCGTTCTTAACAATTTTGGCGCCCTGAGCTATAAACCAATTAGCGCCCTAGGGCTTAGGCATTGGAAATCTTAAATATGATTTATTAATATTTCATTGCAGTTATAAATAAAATTACTTTGTAAAATTAAGTTCTTGTTAACCTTTATTTCATTTTTACTTAAAATACACGAAGCTTAAGGATATCAAGAATAGTGATGGCAATCCCCAATAATTTTTTATGATAAGAATTAAAAAAATGAAATACCTAGCAATATTATATATATATATATATATATATATATATATATATATATATATATATATATATATATATATATATATATATATATATATATATTTATTCTATAGAATAGGATTATCTAGAAATAATAGATGTAAATTCAATAATCAATGAATTTGCTTAAACTAAAGCGAGGAAGAAGTTTATTTTTTAATACATCAATTCAATTTATGATAATAATTATTATAATTAGTTTAATTATATGTGGATGTTTTTTTTTGTTAAAATTTTTTTTTTTATGTTTATTCCAATATTTTTATTATTATAAATTTGTTTTAATTTATTTCTGTTATGAATTATATTGTAGTAAATAAAATTAAATTTATTGTAAAAATATATATATATATATATATATATATATATATATATATAATATATATATATATATATATATATATATATATATATATATATATATATATATATATATATATATATATATATATATATATATATATATATATATATATATATATATATATATATATATATTATATATATATATTTCAATAATATTATTCATAAATAATTCATAACAAAAATAAATTAAAACGAATTTATAATAATAAAAATATTGGAATAAACATCAAAAAATAATTTTAACAAAAAAAAACATCCACATATAATTAAACTAATTATAATAATTATTATCATAAATTGAATTGATGTATTAAAAAATAAACTTCTTCCTCGCTTTAATTTAAGCAAATTCATTGATTATTGAATTTACATCTATTATTTCTAGATAATCCGATTCTATAGAAAAAATGCTTAAATTATTTAATTTTGACTCGACTAATGTAGATCTAAAATAGTTTTTTTATTCTTTTGAGCACTGAAAATGATCGTTTCTCGGAGTAATCAGTAAAGGCGATTGTCAAAAATTCTCTGTACGCTGTTGTCAAATTAGGAAATGTTGATTCGATATTTAAATTTGTAAGTGTTTCTAATAAAACTTCATGATCATTAGAAATTATAACTGGGTCTTGCTCATTAATTGCCTTTATATGCTTAAAATAAAAGCATTCTTTAATTATATCTTCACTTAATTCATTTGTATACGTATTGCACAATAACTTTACTTTTTTTCGTATAAGGATATTATCTATATTTTTAAATTATTTAATATATAAAATATATAAATTTATAAAATACTTTATACAAACCTATTTTCATGAATGTTACTCTACAAAAATTTTAATTTGTTGACTTGTATTACTTATCTAGTCACATTTCTGCGGAGGTGAACAAACTTCTCAGTTAACCGGGTGGTAGATGAGACTTCCCCTCATTCGTAAGGATGAGGCGTCAATTAAAGACCACAAATGTGATTTTCCCCCGAAACCCGGACCATGACCTTTATAAATGTAATGTTTCAGATTACGTAATAATTGATAACTTAGGGTCTAAGGATAATGAGACGGCCACCTTAACAAATACCAGTTTCAGTAAAGGGTAAAACTTAAATTTAGATAGGTGTTGCATTTTTAGCGAAATATTCACAATTTTAAACCACTTTTATGGGCTTTCTTTAAAAATAAACTATGAACCTTTTTATATTCATAAAAAGAAACGTAACATCTCTGTCAGCAATTGTAACAGCTATCCATTCCTTTCCTCGAATTGGGCTATTACATAAATATAAATGGCAAAACACGATAGTTTTTGGGTAACAAACGACATACGTAGAACTGCAAAAGATATGAAACTCGCCCAGAGAAGTGTAAAAATAATCGTTTATCTTAATATGGTAACAAAATGAAAACTGAAAAAGCACATACGTTGCAGAAGTTAGTAGAATGATTTACGTGGGTTGGTGCGAACAAAATGTATCATATAAAAATGTCAGTGTTACATGTGATTTTTTAAAACGTGTATATTTAGATTAAATAAAAAAAAAGATTATCCTTATATTAATTAAGAGTTTGTGGACGTGAACTGTCGAAATTTATTTTCCGAAAAGTGTTTGGAGGTTATGGAACCTAAATATACAGGGTGTTTCCTAACTACGGTACGAAACTTCAGAGGGTGATTGGCTAGGTCGTTTTAAGAAGAAAAGTTCCTATGAACATATGTACGGAGTTGCTTCGTTTCTGCGATACGTTGAAGTTTAAAGAAAAAAACGGTATTTATAAAATATCATAAATATCCTAAAACCGATTTGGTCGAAATTTGGTGCAGTTATTTGAAGTAATAAGGTGCCTATTTAGCTCTAACTAGATTGAAATTATTAGCTCCAGTGGCGTCTCAGTGGGCACCACAGCCATATTATTGACGAAAAAAGTACACCAATGACTGTTTCTTATAGTTTTATATTTTTTAAGATTAAGCAACTAAAAATACAACTTTTTACTTTCCTGTGTTTTCTTCATATCTAGCTTCGTTTTCGAGAAAAAAAATAAAAACCACATTAACTCTTTCTAAAAGCTATCCATGGACAACATAAAATAGCCAATCTCCCTCTGAAGTTTCGTACCGTAGTTAGGAAACCCTCTGTATTTATTCAGAGGTCAAAAAAAGTGTAAATCAGAAAAAAGACAAATTAATAGTATTTTTAATTTACTTATTTAACTGGAACTTGTGTATTCATTCAGTTTATTAACTTCAACGTCTGGAGGGTAGAGAGATAAAGGATAAAAGTGGCCCCAAAATAGAAGTAAATAAAGAGGTGCTGGTATAGTAAAGGGTATGGTGTAAGCCAATGAGAACCAATGACCTTGACCGCAATACATAAAGTAAAGTTAAAATCAACAACTTTATTGGTTTAAAAACGGCCCTTGAGAACACCAGCGCCATCTTTATTTAGCGCAATTGGCGGGCCATTTTTGTAACACAGAGATGGTGATCGTTACCTTTACCATCCATACTCTCAGGGCCCGCTTTGAGCGGCGAAATTTGGGGCCGCATTTATATCGATAAAATATTAAAAAGTAACAAGTAAATGAATAAACAAATCCGCCTGTGGGATCCAGTAATTTTCTTTTTAATGTTTTGCCCATAAGGCATTTACCATTTTCTTTATAAACAATAAAATCTTTAATATGAATTTATAAAAAACTTTAAAATCGATCTGCGGCACGGCACTGTCTTTGTTACGCCGAATTGTGCCAAATACGCAAAAAATTCTAGCTAAAAAACTTTTTATTTTAGGCCAGATGCATAATATATATGTTAAGTTAAAATATTTTTTTTTCAAATATTGTTATATGTACTTTTTTTTGTAATGCTAAGGGTTCGGAAAAAATGTGTACGCTAATTTTAATAGAATAAATTAAGGCAATAATCAAATAATTTTATGCCAATAATCAAAAACTCAATTTTCCTATGATCATAAAGTTGAAGTGTTTGAAGATCCTAAAAGAAAATAGAAAAAAGATTTTTTTTCTTTACAATTGATCAAGCCATTAATTATCTAGATAGTTGTTTTGAACTTCTAAGTGACCATAGTACATATTTTGAATTTCTTTATGACATCTACAATTAAAAAATATGCCAAAAGAGAATTGATTATTTCATTGTAAAGAATTGGAAAATATTTTAACCAATGGAGATTTATCCGATTTAAATGGAAATAAATTGGCGGATGAGATAGCCGTCGTGTTTAATCTTCTAGGAAAAAAGGAAAGTTCTTTGAAATTTTTTTTTATTACAAATTTAAACCTAGCACCAAATCTTAGTATTGCGTTGTGTATATTATTAACTATACCAATAAGTGTTGCCACTGGGAAAAAAAGTTTCTCTTTACTAAATTTAATTTAAAAAATTTTAAGGTCTACAGCAACACAATATTTTGCGAACTTGAAAGTTCGTAAAAAAGTTTTTGGTAATTTTCAAGTTGTTAATTTTCATGCAAAAAAGCATGGTTTTTAATCTGTGTGTGTTTTGTATTTAAAATCTTATTTAATTTTTAACCTAATTTAACACCCCCCTTTTCCTCCAAATCAATTTCTAGGGCGGAAATTCTTATTTTTGCCCAGGATGGCCGAAAGGCTAGAGCGGGCCCTGCATACTTTAAAGGTAAAAACTAGAGTAAATTTTTTCTGTTTTAAATTAATTTATATCAGAACCTTAGTGCTGCGGCAAAATGAATGTATAACTATTCCACATCTGTTTTCCCAATGCACCACAGTATTATATTTTCAATTTTTACCTTTGATTAAAAAACACAACAAAAAGTAAAACTTGACTTCCACAAGAAATTTTCATTTTAAAACTACAATACGATAGAGTATACTGAAAGCATACAGAAATAGAATTTATTTAATTTTAATTTATAAGTAGATATGTATTTTTCATATTATACCAAAATTAGTAATAAATGCTTGATTTGGACAAATATGACTTTTTGGGTTTTGGAATTTTAAGTACGAGGGTCAAGTAAAAAGTTCATGACCTGGCCCAGAGATGGCATTTGAATCGGCGAAAATTTACGTTTCCTGCCTGCGTGCAGATGTCATTAGTTTGTATGCCAAGAGTTAACTTGTTCGCTCAAATATTTTGCGCGTGTTTCGTTAAAATGAAAAACCTGAATATCGTGCAGTCATAAAATTCTTCATTTTTAAACTATGTGTATTTTGTATTTAATGGATTAACCCCTAAAAAAATTCATTCAAAGTTAACAAAAGCTTACGGGAAATTTTGCTCCTTCAATTTCAGCCGTTAAAAAGTGGGCGGTTGAATTTAAACGTAGTCACACGTCGCTCGAAGATGACCCACGTGAAGGACGGCCAAAAGCAAATTCGCAAACGATATTCGCGGCAATATTTGGCCCGATTCAAGGGGGATCCGAAAGATATTGTGCGGCAATTTGTCACCACGGATAAAATATGGGTCCACCACTACACGCCAGAAACCAAACAGCAGTCGAAGAAGTGGGTGAAAGTCGGTGGTTCAGCTCGAAAGAAAGCGCAGTCAATTGCATCTGCCGGAAAGGTTATGGCCCTTGTGTTCTGGGATACCAAAAGGATCCTGTAAATTAATTACCTTAAAAGAGGCAGCACAATTACAGCCGTTGACTTTAACCTTCTTGAATAGCTGGAAGTCAAAATTCTCGAAAAGAGATCTGGCTTGAAGAAGAAAAGTCATTTTTCACCAGGATAACGCACCTGCTTACAAAAGTGTGTTGGCAATGGAAAAACAGCGGGATTTAAGGTACGATTTGCTCCACCATCCCCCTTATTCTCCTAATTTATTACCCTTACGGCCCAGTGATGATCGCGTTGTTAAATTTAGCAATGGACTTAGCAATTGTTAAAAGTTAACAACGGTTTAGAATGTTTAACAAAACGTCATTGCAGTGTTATTCAATGATTTTAGTAGGCAACCTGTCAAAATCTGACATTTTGTTAAACATTCTAAACCGTTGTTAACTTTTAACAATTGCCAAGTCCATTGTTAAATTTAACAACGCGATCATCACTCGGCCGTTAGTCTTACATCTCTTCCCCACCCGAAGACATTTGTTTTTGGAAAGCGCTTTGCTTCCAATGAAGAGGTGGAAAGGGTTGTAGATGAATATTTATCAGCCTTGAAAATTTAGTGGTTGCCGATTTTTCGACAGCCAACTTGTGGTTATATGGTACGTAAATCTTTTATTGTATTCCTCTAGTACTTTTACCACCAATAAAAATGTCTCTAAGTTTAACCTGTAAAAAGTAGAAAATGAAAACGTAAACAAACATTGACATTTAAACCTGTGCTGTGGTTAAAACAATTTGTTCAAGCCCATTGGTAACCGTGACGTCACTTGACATAACCGCTAATTACCAAGCGGTTTATACCACCCACTCTCTTGGAAAGGCTTTTAGTATGCCCTTGTTCTCGACATCGCGTTCTCGATATTATTTTCACCGCCTCTTAAGCACATAACAAAACAGGGCGTCGTTGGAGGGTCGGAAAATTATAATTTTACGAAAAAAAGCACAAATTTAAAAATAAAAACTTTAAATTGTGACTCAGCACTGTCTAAGACATTACACATTATTATAATTACTTTAAGCTATAACTCTTTGTATATACAGGATGTTAAAAAAAGACGCCACAATATTTAAGGGATTAATTTTTAAAATCATTTTATGAAAATAAAATTCAATAAACATAGGTCCGGAAATGTACTTACAGGGTGTAATTTTTTTAAATGACAGTCGAGATAACAGTTAACAGCGTTGTTTGTGGTAATAAGGGGCCCTAACTTGATTAAAATTATTAAATCTATTGGGGTCGGGGGAAAGGAGCATCTTAACCAAATTTATTGACAAAAAAATGTTTGCTATTGACTTTAATTAAATATCGATATTTTTGTAAAAATAAGTATATTTTTTTGGTTTTTTAAAATTTATAATGTTTAAAAATGTATTTGTGTTATAAATGACCATGCAATAAAATGGTTTTAATTATTTATCTCCTGATTAAAGCAAGATAGTACAAAAATTTAACAAACAAACAAGTTGTGTAGTTGGTTACTTAATTTTAATAATCTAACGAAAAAAAAATTTAATTGAAGTCATTTGCGTACATTTTTTTTAAATAAATCTGATAACCTCCCCACAACGCTACCAAAGTTTAAAAAAGTCGGTCAAAAGATATTTGAATTATTTTTCAAAAACCGTTATTTATAAATAATTAACACCTTGTATCCTCTAAACAATACATTTCCGAACGTATGTTTATAGGTTTTTTTTATAAGTAAAACGACCTGAGAAATTAATCCCTTAAATATCGAATGGTCTCACATAGCTCTTGGTATTTATTTATTTGCAGTTGTCTTCAAAATTTAATTAAATTTTCTATTTTTTTTTTCTAACTTTTAAAATTATTTATATGAACACATAGATAAGTGTTTGATTATTTGTATACAGTCCAACAAAATTTTATTATCGACAATGGCGATATCACTCTTGCACGCAGTCATTTTCGTCTGAAGTCACTGTGTGACCGCAGATTTGCTTTCGATGTTATAGTTTTGTATAAAATATTAAATAATCTTATACAATTATGCAGTGTCCTTGCATACTGCAAAAAATATTTCTTAATGCCCTCTAAGAGTAAACGAATTATTTTTCCTACCATTCAGAGACACAAGTACGGTTCAGAACTCACCTCTATGCAGAAGAATAAGAAATAGTAATGTGTGCTAAACAAATTGACTATTTTTCAATATAATTATCTTAAGTTAAAGCTATATTAGAAAATATTTAAATGCATAGGGATGATTTTCTGTACTTGGCCTTTTGTTTTCATTTGATCTTTCTTTGATGGTTTTTAAATGTGCTTACTACATTTGTAGTCTTTAGCATTAGTTTTAATTTTGTATACAATACTACATTTTTTAAGAAATGCTAAATATTGTAATTTTGGAGATACCCTAGTGGTACTTCCATACCTGTTGTATCCCCTTTGCCCTGAAGTAAATAAATAAATAAGGCAAGATGTCTATTATACGTCGGCATTTTATTTTATTTATTTATGTTAATTTTTAAATTTTTTGTAGTAAAATCAAATGCAAATCGACATTTTAAATGTGTTAGACAGAGATATCTTTCCATTTAATTGTCTAAAATAACAGTATAGCTGAACTGCATGTATCCAATAAAGATAGACGATTTTTTTATGTCGCATTTTATGTTTAATTTATAAAAACATATGGAAACACTGCTGAGATATCCACGAAATATAGGTGTTGACTATCGATCTTCCATATAAACTTAACATCGATGTTTTAAAATCAGTAATTGTGCAAAATTAACTTAAAACCCCATATATTACTTTTAATTTTATTTTATCGGTACATTGGTAACAAAACATCGACGTCTCAAAAACTTCGATGAGCGTCGCCCAGGTGGAAAGTTTGTGGTTATGTTGTTCTGACAATATTTTGTTGTGATTTTGGTGTTTTCCTTTTTAAATTTATTTCTAAAGTATAATTTGTTTTTTAATGTTTTAATTAATACAAAAATCCTTGTTAAATATGACTTAAACCAGTTTAACGACGTGCCTCTAAACTCATATACTTCAAATTTTCGAAGCAATGTTTCATGATTCACACAATCAAACGCCTTGGACAAATCACAAAACACTACAGCTGCTCCGTCTCCATCATTAAGCCTTAAATACTTGTCCTCAAGAAGCAAAAAAATGGCATCTTTAATGCTTAAATCCTGCTGAAATGCATATTGCCGGATACTAAGAAGTTTATGCTTGATCAAAAGCTTAACATACGCCTCTTGACAAGTTTTTCAATTATCTTAGCTAAGGTTGGTAAGAGCGATATTGGTCTGAAGTTAGAAGGCACTTCAGCATCACCCCCTTTATGTAGGGGCATCACTTTAGCCAGCTTTAAACAATTTGGAAAGTAACCAACTGAAAATTAATTTATAGCATCCGATAAAACCAAGGTTTGCCCCGTTTCAAAAATATTTTGAGTGATATATCGTCCCACCCTGAGCTCTTTTTATTTGTACGTTCTGCAAAGATGCTCTTTAATTCAAATATATCTGTAACTTGAAAATAAAAAGTTTCATTAAAATTAACATTTCGTAAATAACTTAGAGGATCCAGCGTTGTAGCTTTATAAACTGATAAGTAAGAGGCTATTGAGCAATAATATATATTAAGCTCGGTAGGTTTGAGATTTGTATACAATACTATATATATATATATATATATATATATATATATATATATATATATATATATATATATATATATATATATATATATATATATTATATATATATATATATATATAGTATTTTGGGCCACTAAATTTAAATATGATATTAAAATATTTTAAAATATTTATTTGAGGGCTTAGAAGGACTGAGTTTACCCTTTTTTTACCCCCTACACCCATAAAACAAACACTTCGCTAAAAAAATTGTTTTGTCCATTTTTAATAATACCTTTGGATTTTTTGGGCCACTGAATTCGCATATGATATAAGAAATTACATTTAAGGGCTTAGAAGGGCTGAGTTCACCCTTTTTTACACCTACACTCTTCAAATATACATTTCGCTAAAAAAAGTTCTTTTTTCCGTTTTTAATGATACATATCGATTTTTTGGGTCACTGAATTCGAATGTGATAATAAAAATTACATTTGGACGAGCTGAATTTATCCATTTTTTAACCCCAATACCGCTAAAACATACATTTTGCCTAAAAAAGTTTTTTTTCCTATTTTTAATTGTACATATAGGTTTTTTAGGCCACTGAATTTAAAGCTGATACTGGAAATAATAATAAGAGTGGTTAAGCACCCTTTTCTTATTTCTTTTACCCTTTAGACATTTTTTTTTAATTTGAAGGAATAATGTAGGTTTAAACTTTTTTAGGGAAATGTATAATTTAGGGGCGTAGCGGATAAAAAAAAGAGTAAATTTACCCCTTCTTATCCCTCAAATTTAATTTCTAATATCGTATTCGAATTGAGTGGCCCAAAAAACCTATATGCACCATTAAAAATATGTATGCGTTCCTTGCATACAATTAGGAATTTTGCCTCATATTAAATAATATTTGTAATATATTATAACAAATATAGTAGTACTATTAAAAAAACTATAAATTTATTAAAAAAATATTACTTTTCAAATAAAATGTTAAACTCTAATAATAAACAAAAAGAATCGTGATGATACTTAATGAACTGAGAGGTAAAAGTCGTACTGCTGCACACAGTTCAAATCTCAAACCTACCGAGCTTAATACATATTATTGCTCAATAGCCTCTTTCTTACCAGTTTGTAAAGCTACAACACTGGATCCTCTAAGTTATTTACGATATGTTAATGTTAATGAAACTTTTTATTTTCATGTTACAGATATATTTGAATTAAAGAGCATCTTTGCAGAACGTACAAATAAAAAGAGCTCAGGGTGGGACGATATATCACTCAAAATATTTTTGAAACTGCCGGGGCAAACCTTGGTTTTATCGGATGCTATAAATTCATTTTCAGTTGGTTACTTTCCAAATTGTTTAAAGCTGGCTAAAGTGATGCCCCTACATAAAGGGGGTGATGCTGAAGTGCCTTCTAACTTCAGACCAATATCGCTCTTACCAACCTTAGCTAAGATAATTGAAAAACTTGTCAAGAGGCGTATGTTAAGCTTTTGATCAAGCATAAACTTCTTAGTATTAGGCAATATGCATTTCAGCAGGATTTGAGCATTAAAGTTGCCATTTTTTTGCTTCTTGAGGACAAGTATCTAAGGCTTAATGATGGAGACGGAGCAGCTGTAGTGTTTTGTGATTTGTCCAAGGCGTTTGATTGTGTGAATCATGAAACATTGCTTCGAAAATTTGAAGTATATGAGTTTAGAGGCACGTCGTTAAACTGGTTTAAGTCATATTTAACAAGGATTTTTGTATTGATTAAAACATTAAAGAACAAAATATACTTTAGAAATAAATTTAAAAGGAAACACCAAAATCCAACAAAAATATTGCAGACAACATAACCACAAACTTTCCACCTGGGCGACGCTCATCAATTTTTGAGACTCATTGTTTGTTACCAATGTACATAAAATAAATAAATAAATATATATATATATATATATATATATATATATATATATATATATATATATATATATATATATTTATAAAAAGGGGGAAAAACTTTTTTTGCCAAATTTATGTTTTTGGGGTGCAGGGAGTAAAATAGGGTGAAAAAGCCCTAAAATGTAATTTTTAATATCATATTCAAATTAATTTAGTGGCCCAAAAAGCCTATATAAATTATTAAAAATGGAAGAAGAAACGTTTTTTCGAGCGTTTTTTTTTATATTTTATGTTTGGGGGGTAAAAAGGGTAAAAAATGGGGTAAAAAGCACCCCTTTTCGTGGGATACATTATTTCTTTCCAAGACTTTGTAGTTGATCTGTTTCTACAGAGAATGCAAAAGGTTTAATCTCAATTCATGACCTTTCAAAATCATTTAAGGTAAATTATAGATTTACTAGGACTAAGCAGTTACGATAAGTAATTAAAACATATTACCAATGCCTGCCTGTTACAGTTCGTAATACGAATCAGCATCAATTTACGCCAGAAAAGTTTCAAAACAAAGTTTCTGTTAGTTTAAACCCATATTCTCCAAAGTACAGTTGTGTGTGGCTAATTATGGATAATTGTTCAGAGAAAATTGAGTTAATGGGAATACCTACATGTAAATTTTAAAGTGCAGTAGATTTAGAAAATACTAAACTTTTTATTTAATAATAAAATTCTAAACAATTGGTTTTATATTGTAAAATTTACACAATTGAAAGTGCACAACACGTGTATGCATATATGAATTTCTGACTAGGACAATAACTATTAAATATTATTTTAAGTATGAATATTGGTTTTATTTAATTAAGATTTATTATTTAATTACAAAGTAATAATTTATTAAACAAGGTATTACTGTATTACCGTATCAAATCTAGTATTGGTTTTTTTGCGGATTGCTTAACTAAACCAAAATTGATTTTTTAAAAATTACTACTTTACGAAAAGAAAAAAAAAAAAAAACAATTACTCTTGACTTTCACTTATAATAATCTATGTTTATACCTGACTTTTTATATTACATAAAGATAATGATAGGAAGAACCCTGAATAAAGTGGTGTATAAAACAAACATATTTACCAATGGTGAGCTATTGGTTCCAACAAATTATTTAGAATATAGTCTGTTAATTCCTAGAGATTTAAAAATAAGATTTTTTTACCTTTGTCGGAAAAATGTAAAATTTTAAAATAGTTATTAAACTGGTAATTACTCTCTGAGTATAATTTGCGCAAGCTGAATCCCTGATTTAAAAAAAAAGTCTTTATTATGTTCTTATATTCCTGTTTTGAAGGTGCGACCCGTTTAGCCAACATGTTGTTTTGGACATAAACCAAAGTTTAGATGAGCCCACATTTGTTTTCTCTTTCGGTTGTGGCTTTGTTTTTTTTTAATATGTCTACCCATTGTATTGTTTGTTCTAAACGCCAACCTAAAACGTGGTTTTTAAGAACAGAAACTACTTTATCAGATGCATTTTCTATGTATGACATTAATTGGAAATTGTTATTAACTTCTTTAATTAGCGGATGAATTAGTTTGTTTTATTTGTAATTTTCTTTTTTAAAATTCCTCCGATTGTTGCAATTGAATATCCATTATTAAGTGCAATTTGCTTAAATAAATTAAACTCTTTTTTGAAATTTACTTTACCTAATGAAATACTAATTAACTGGTGGATCATACTATAAAAGGCTGCTTTAGGGTGAACTGATTTAATATTGATGACGGTGTCTGTATGGGAAGGTTTGTGAAAAACTGAGAAATCGTGTTTGGTCTCAAAATAGTTAAATCTAGAAAATTAATAGAACTATTTTGTTCTGTGTTACCCCCCAAAATGGAGAAGACCAAGGAACACTGGTCTCTTCCAATTTTAGTTAAGTCTGGTTGTTGCAAACTGGGTGGCCTAACTTGCTTCAAAGGCTTACCCTGCTCTGGAGATCGGCCGCTAGCTAAACGCGGAGAGGGGAGTGGGTCAAATACTCCTGTAAGAAAAAAGACGACACCCGTTTTCAATCTCCAGAACAGAATATTAGCCCCCTTACCTAAACATACTTTAAAAATTTAATCTGAAAACGGGAAAGGGGTTTTTAATAAAATCAAACAACGGATAAATGCTCAAGGTCTAGACAAGTCCGTTTATTTATCGTGAATGGAAAAATATATATGTGCTTAATACGAGCCCTTTAAGCTCCGATCAACGTAAATCTAAACACTGCCTACGGCTGTCAATGGTGTAGCAAATTAGTTACATAAAACTGATTTAAAAAAAAATATACTAAATTTTATTTACATCAACGAGAAACCAAGTTAAGGTTAGACTACTACTACTGAGCTATAGCTTAAGCATAAATATGTAGCGCTACATTCACATAATATGTACTTTTGTTAAAGGGAAAAGTGATTTATTTGGTTACAATTTAAAAAGCAGAGCACGCGGTTTATTATTATTAGTCAGCCGCCAACTAAGGATTTAAGACAAGCGGGCATAAGGTGCGTTTTCTAAAGTTAATTACACTAATTAGTATTACTTTCTCTTTTTGTGATGTGTGTCCATAGGATCCGAAGCCTATACTTCTCGCTGGATGAATCGATAAACTGTCTGGCCAAGCAGATGATAGGGAAGACAGCAATAGCCAAAGCGACACATGCCAGCACCTATGTCTAGATCATGTAGTTTAGTATCGTGGAATGAGAAGACAAAAATCAAAGCGAAGCAGAAGTGGACTCGTAAGTAAAACATCAGTCAAGACGTGGATAAAAACGTCATAAAGAGGCCTTAAATAATGGTTGTGTTAACATGAAACATGCTTAGATGTTAGTAGAAGGGCTTGTTATCTTTGTGATTGAACAAATTACACGGCTTACTGGATTTTGATGGCCTCTTTACTATTTTTTTTGTTGAGAAATTATTGACAGATTCGGCTTACATATTACAAATTACGAGAGGTACTCTTTATTACAAAAATGACACCAAAATAGCCAACGTCCTTAGGGTGCAGTTCGGTTATAATCTGTCACTATTCTAATCTGATTCTATTAGTTTAGTAGTTCCTTGATGTTTCGATGGTGCTCCAACATTGATTAGTGTGTTTTGGTTGGAATTGGTTCCAGTATGACTGATGTTTTTGATCCAGTCATGTACCAGAACCAGGTTTTGGATTAAAGGTTCGGAACAACATTGCTGCGAGCCTCGCCTGGCCAGGGAGTCTGCATTTTCTTTGCCCTGTTGTTTAAAGATAGTTAGTTAATGGCGTTACTTTGGTTCGAAAAAATTCAAGCGGCTTACCTTGGTTTTGGAGGGCCCTTTCATGTCTATTTTTGTTGAGAAAATCATTGACGATATTTACATATTACAAATTACAGAAAGGTACATATTTATTACAAAAATGAACCAAAATAGCCCCGTCCTTTCTCAGTTATAAAATTCCCAATTATGGGGGAGCTCTTACTGGCTCGAACACCAAAAGCGGAAAGAGAACCCAACATGGTTCTGACAGCATAACAAGCGGGCTACAATAGAGAAGCCAATCAAAAGTCAAAGGGCACTTAAATAAGGATCCATTCCTAGTTTTAGGGATTTTAGGGCTTGGTTCACGTGCCTGTCAAAACTGACATTAAAAGAAAGATGTCTTTTTACTGCCAGGAAAAAGACAGATTCAAAACAAAAGTAATTAATGAAAATATGGTAAATTTAGCATGCTAAACTAATAATAACTGTATGTTTCAGACACCTGATCCTCATTTAAAAGCTGGTAGTTCACCCAAGGCATACTCCAAACACCCATTTGGATGACAGCTGGGTTTGTTTACATCGATTTTAGCAGAAGAAGGTTGCTGTTAACACCCCCAATAATCATGCTAGATGTACTAGAAGGCCTAAGAGCAGAATAACGGTCAAATCAGTGGTTAACGCCTTATAATATTTTGCATGAGCACAAAAATCCCTCAAGAAGACATAGGCTCAAATAGACGGTATGAGTTTATTAATTAACATGATTAAAAAACGTGTTTCTATGTATATAATTTTAACCAGAAGTGAAGTACAAAAGTGTAATTTATTTATGTCAGAACTAAAATAATGATATTATAAATAATTTGTTAGTGAAGTATGGTGTGCTGGGATATACAAATGATGTAAACAAATCAATCTAACAAACTTACAGGTATGTCTATTTATTTTATATGACAGTATTTGATCCATTAGTCTTCCTAACTAATCTCAGAATATTAATGTGTAAGTATCATTACTATTTTTATGATTGATTTGCCTTTAAAGTAACAGAATGTCTAGACTTTAAAAATAATAATTATCTTCAGAAAAATAAAGCGTAACAAGTTAATAAATGTCCACTATTTTATGGTTTTCATAAACCAATTAAATGTAATAATCTTAGAACTATCACGCACTATTAAAGGAATTATAAGGATGGAGGAGATTTTCTTACTATAGTTGCATTACTTTTAACCACAGAAAAAAATATGTTACTTTTTTTTTAATGAGCGTAATACTTTTTGTTTAATATTTGACAAATTTTGTTTAAATTTTAAAAAATGATGCTGTTTTTTTAGTTAAAATTTAAAGCTCTCAACGACCATATCGACATTTAGAGTAAACGATATCTCCATACTTAGCACTGCCTTTTTGGAAAAATGAAAAAAAACTCGAGTTGTTTTGTGCTGTTCTTGTGCTATTCTGTGCCGTTAACAGAAACTTTTTTATGCATTTTTTCTTGAGATATAAAATAAACAAAATAGGGGTAGTTTTTCGTACCTACTTAGCACTACCATTTTGCATCATAAATAAAATAAGTAAAGTACGGTGCTGTGTTGTGCTCAACTTGTTCTATCATGTGCTATTAATTTTTTTTTTAATGAGAAGAACCATTTTTTTCAACTAATTTAGCACTGCTATTTTGCATAGTAGCGAATTAAACTGTTGTGCTGTGTTGTGCTTAACTTGTTCCGTCATGTGCCGTTGGTAAAATTTTGAAAAATTATTTAAAGCTTAAAAAACAGATGTTCACATATTTAGCACTGCCTTTTTGGAGAAATAAAAAAATTGCTATTTCTGTGCTGTTCTTTTGCTATTCTGTGCCGTTAACAACAACTTTTTTATGCATTTTTTCCTAAGATATAAAATAAACAAAATAGGGATGGTTTCTCGTACCTTAGCACTGCCATTTTGCACCACAAATGAAAAAAGTGCCGTGATGTGTTGTGCTCAACTTGTTCTATCGTGTGCCGTTAAAAAAAATCTGAGAAGAACCATTTTCTTTACTAAGAAAACCATATTTTAATCTAAGTTAGCACTGACAGTCTGCATAGTAGCGAATTAAACTGTTGTGCTGTGTTGTGCTCAACTTGTTCTAACATGTGCCGTTAATGAATATTCTGAAAAATTATTTAAACCTCTTTTAGAAAAAAAAATGTTTCAACTAAGTTAGCACTGCCATTTTGCATAGGAGCAGATTAAACTGTTGTGCTGTGTTGTGCTCAACTTGTTCCATCATGTGCCGTTAATAAAATTTTTAGAAAATTATTACAAACCTTTTTTTAGGAAACAAAATAGATTTTCATGTCATGTTACGTATTCGTAGATTACAAAAAAAAGATTTTTGTTAATTTTTATTTTTTAACCTCGATCAAGAAAGCACCAAAGTCGAGCCTCAAAAAGGCGTTGATTCATTGCGGACAGTTAATGGCTGGATTGAAACAAAAAAATCAAATGGTTTTTTAGAACGAAAGATTTTTTAGTGTGAATTTATTTAGTAAATTATAGTAAATTAGCATATAGGATATGTCAATAAACGAAACGCAACAAGGTTTTAAAAAATCGGTCCAGTAGTTCCAAAAATTAACTGTCCGAGGAAAACACGTTAAAAGTATGCATAGCTACTGCGCGCTGCTGAGAACGCGCATACACCTCAACTCATTTGATGGTGTTTTAACTCAATAGCCAAATGTCCTTTTATAATCTCTTATCTAGAAAACTGATTTTTCTTAACAAGAAAAAAATTAATTCTAAAAATAAGTTCCAAATTTTTACTTACGGTATATGATAGCAATACGCAGCACAACGATTTGTTTTAATACAGTGCAAAGTGGCAGTGCCAATATGACATGAAAATCTGTTTTTTTTTCCTAAAAAAAGTTTCTAATAATTTTTCAAAATTTTTATTAACTGCACATGATGGAACAAGTTAAGTACAACACAGCACAACAATTTAATTCGCTACTATGCAAAATGGCCGTGGTAACTCAGATTTAAAAAAAAATGGTTTCTTTAGTAAAAAAAAAGGTTTTCATTTAAACAAAAAAAAAAATATTCAAAGCACATGATAGAAAAAGTTGAGCACAGCACGGTACTTTTTTTATTTGTGGTGTAAAATGGCAGTGCTAAGTAGGTACGAAAAACTACCCATATTTTGTTTCTTTTATATCTCAGGAAAAAATGCATAAAAAAAGTTCTTAATTAACGGCACAGAATATCACAAGAACAGCACAAAACAGCACAATTTTTATTAATTTTTCCAGTGCTAAGTATGGGGACATGTAAAAAGGTTTTAGGTGTTATAGGAGAAAAGTTTCTTTTATTTTAGATTGTGTGATTAAATGTCCAAAATGTAAGTTTATTTGTTATCTGTTTTTTAATCGCCTATTTTAACTGTGTCCGGCTGAAAGAAACGTTACAAACATAGCTAAAACAATGTTTCATTTAAAACGCCAGAAAAAAAGAAGGTAATTTAATCATAAATCAGAAAGTTTGCATGTGCATACTCTAACATTAACTTACAAAATGTGTCATAAATTTTCCTAGCCAAACATTTTACGACAACTTTTTCCCTGTTACAACCTAATTAGTATTCTTTCCCCGATTTTCTAGATTAAATAATAAGCTGGAGTTTAAGGCTAACTTCAAGTATAACTTTGTCATGATTTTATTTATCAACGTTGTAGTCCAGTATTACGCAGTTAATTACGTGCACGTATTTAAATAGTAATTTTTAAATAAACTTAAGTCAATTAAAATACAGGGTGTTATCAAAATACTTAAATATGTTAAAATAGGTGACTCCTTGGATTTTGTGAGACACACTCAATACCTTTTTTTACTTAAGTAATAATTGTTTACAATTGCGGCCCCACTCTTTTGGGATATAAAATCAATCTTAGGGCGGCCGTACACGAGCGACATTTTGCAGTCATACCGACCACAATTCTGCGGTCGTGTCTCGGCAAACTGCAGCTCATCGTAGGAATAAGAGTGTATGCCATACACGGGAGTCGAGCTGCAGTCGAAGTGAGCATCTGAACTTCATACGCATACACTGTTATTCCTACGATGAGCTGCAGTTCGCCGAGACGCGACCCAGGAATTGGTCGGATACTGAAAATGTCGCTCGTGTACGGCCGCCCTTATAGATCATCAAAAATAAAATAATTTAAAAAAAGTCAAAACTCCTCTAAGCAGAGGCCGTGAAAATACCTATAGAAGAGAGACAGATCCCCTACAGCTCCACGGTGGGCAAGAAAAGGAAACCTTTCTGTTGTAAACGTAGGATCAATAATGAGAGGAACAGCTTTTCTTTGAATGGAGTCCAGAATGCTAAGTGTTGGAGGGGACGCAATTCTCCAGATATGAGAACAATATTCTAAAGAGGGTCTCATTTGGGGTACATACAGAGTATACAAATTGGAAGAGGAGAAATAATTTTTGGCTCGAAAAAGGAATCCAAGCTCCTTTAAAGCTGCCGATGCTATGGATGTAATGTGTTTATGCCAGTTGAGGTTATTCTCAAAAGTAACGTCGACAAGATTAAACGACTCTTTGTTCTGCAGAACTTGGCCGCATATATGTAACGGATGCGCATTGGCAGACTTTTTTGGGACAACGAGCATGACTGTGTTTTTGAGGCATTAAACCGAACAAGATTTTTGGCGCCCCAATCCAAGATTAGTTTAAGGTCTTGGGTAAGAGATATCTGCATTGACCTGCGCTTGTTTTTTAAATCAGAATTACATGGTAGCTTAAGAAATTAAATACTAGAGTGAAGGGTAGTATCGTCAGCAAAACTGTTAAATTATCACTGCTCTAAAAAGAATTTTGTATTTTCGTTTTTAAAAAAATAAACGTAAATCGACGTACTTCTAATGTATTTTTCGGTTTGTAACTTAAATCCTTGATACTAAAATAAAGTGGAGATAGAGTTAGTTCTGGTTAGTAAATTACTTTGTAGTCTCAGTATCAGTAAATTTAAATATTTGGCTACTTTTACTAAATGACAGAGTAATAAAAAGAACATAAAATCAATTAACTTTTTTTAACAATAGGTAATTATTACACAACGAAAATCTTTTTTTGCAGTTTACTAGAATATTTAACTATTTTCCTACAAAGATATACTATTAAGCGGCCACATTTTCCTTTATCACACATTCTATCTGCCTTGAAACTGTACCTAATTGATTCGTAAAACTTCGCTAGATAATAAAAATTTTCATCTGAGTCGTTTATTATATCAAAATTCAATAATAAACCGGAAAAATAGGTTATTACGTTTTTATGCTTTATAAGCCTGGATTTACTTTATGAAATAAAATCATTCAAAAATGAAATTAAAATAAAAGCAGGATAATAACTTGTAAAATCAGAAATGTCGATGCAATTGTTGTTTTTTGGGAACAATGTAGTACAGGGGCCAGGACCGATCAAAGTTTACGGAGTTTCATTATGTATTCGTATGTATTTTGACCCGCTGAATTTGAATTTAAAACTTGCTCATGCATCAAAAGTGGCTAAAAGTTATAAATAGTTTAATTGTTTAAAACGCCATGAAAAAACAATATATAAGAGGTATCAGGGTTTAACAACCGTCAATCGATTTTCAAACTCATAAGAAACAATCCTGGTTGGGGTTTATTAAAAATGAATAATTTGTTGCTATTGAATAATATATTAAATATATATATATATATATATATATATATATATATATATATATATATATATATATATATATATATATATATATATATATATAAGGTGGAGGGAAGTCTTGGGACCAGTTAAACAACAAGGTAATAAATTTCTTGGGTATCGGTCCATATATATATATATATATATATATATATATATATATATATATATATATATATATATATATATATATATATATATATATATATATAGTTTTATTATTTAGTATTCTTGGGTTTAAAGGCAGATAAAACTAAATTTTCTAAATAAAATATAATTTTTAAAATTAACGTTTCGGCTCTCTAGTATGAGGCCTTCATCAAAACGTCTGCAATACAAAGAGAAAAACACAATAGAGCTGTGACTAATTACAAAAATTAATATAGTTACCTTATTAGTAGAGATTTCCATAAGTAGTCATTGTTAAAATTCAACATAAACACACATTTTTAAACGATCACTCAAACGATTATTGTATACACATATTACAAACATAGCGACACAAATTTAAAATTTCTTAATAAAAGGCATCAGCCGTTATGAGTATTTTTTTTTTTTTTTTTTTTAAATTAAAATTAAGGAATTTATTTCTTTGTAACAATTCACGATAGCGACATCTATGGTATATTAACAAAATATATGTTAATCCACTGCATTAAAATTACGGAGATTTTTTAAAGTTTTTCTCATGGTAGAGTATCAATTTGATGGTATTGGTAACAGGTGGCAGCATTTAGAGATTTAAGTATATTTGTTGATTAAATTTTTTCCTTAAATAGGTTATTCTTATTATTATTATTTAAATTTAATAGTTACGTAATATGCTAGAAATCAACTGAGTAGATTGTAGTATAATTTGCTTAAATGTTTTGTATCAGTTTTTGCGTTTACTGTATTTTTCGTTTTTGTATACATATCATTTCCTGAAATTCTCTTTTTTTTGGATTACTTTCAGTTTTCAGAATTTTTGTGTTATTGAAGTCAAATGAATGGTTTTGTTCTTGTGTGTGATTTGTGAGAGCTGTTTTGTTTTTTTTGTCGTATTTGTGGGCATTAAGTCTGTTTTTCAGATACTGGCTAGTTTGCCCAATGTACACATTTTGGCAGTTTTTACAAGGGATCTCATAAATTATATTACTTTTTTTATTTTTGTCAATTTTGTCTTTTAGATAACTGAAATTTTGTTTAAGAAGATTGTGCCCCTTATGAGCCACTGTTATATTTTCTTTTTTGAATATTTTTTGCAGGTTTTCAGATAATATAAACCCCTTATCTCAAAAAAAATCAGTTATCATAGGTCTGGCCGATAGGGCAATAAAATTAAGTGATCCTAATTTTAGAAGAAAGGCAATCGAAAAAGCCAAAAATGCCTTAAGATCAAATAATTATCCAGAACATCTTATACACTCTATTTTTAAAAAAAAGGATTCATCAATTTTATAATAGTACACCAAAACCTCAAAAAAATAGTGCCAAAACAACACATCTCTCTTTACCATACGTACCAAAATTATCTGAAAACCTGCAAAAAATATTCAAAAAAGAAAATATAACAGTGGCTCATAAGGGGCACAACCTTCTTAAACAAAATTTCAGTTATCTAAAAGACAAAATTGACAAAAACAAAAAAAAGTAATATAATTTACAAGATCCCTTGTAAAAACTGCCAAAATGTGTACATTGGGCAAACTAGCCAGTATCTGAAAAACAGACTTAAGGCCCACAAATACGACAAAAAAAACAAAACAGCTCTCATGAATCACACACAAGAACAAAACCATTCATTTGACTTCAATAACACAAAAATACTGAAAACTGAAAGTAATCCAAATAAAAGAGAATTTCAGAAATGATATGTATACAAAAACGAAAAAAAACAGTAAACGCAAAAACTGATACAAAAAATTTAAGCAAATTATACTACAATCTACTCAGTTGATTTCTAGCATATTACGTAACTATTAATTAAAAAATAATAAGAATAACATATTTAAAAAAAATTTTAAT
>JAHBCN010007825.1:0-41703 GCA_019359885.1 Listronotus oregonensis | reverse complement strand
TTTTGTATGTATTTTTAAAGGTTTGTTTTGAATTTTAATTTTTGTTTAATATATTTTTTTTTACGAGAATGTGTTTTATTATCTTAACAAAAAAATAGCAATAAAAAAAATCTAGCCATTTGTTCGGGGCACGGCCCCTTTTTAAAAAAATTTTGTTTTGGGGCCTGACATAAAATTTTATATCTTTTATTTATTTTTAAATTAAAATATTATTAGATTGTTTTTTTTTTGTTAAAAAGGCTTTTGTACCGGGGTTTTTTTAAAAAACCCCCAAAACCCCAAAAAAATTGTATAGCTTTTATTTATCTACAAAGAAAAACTACTTTTATTAGCGTGCGACAAAATTTTTTTATTTTTCTTTCATGTATCGTGCTGAAATCCACAATTTTTTTTTTTTTGTGTAGTGACTTAACAAAGTATTTTTAAAAACCATATTTAATTTTAACTTTTTTGTTTAAAATTTAAATAAATTATTAATTTTTAAATTTTATATTTGTTTGTAAAAAAATAATATTCAAAATTTTTACATTTACGACGTTTTTTTTACGAGTCATTGGTTTTTCTCAGTGAAAGTGACCGGCTATCTTCAATGAGAAAATTAAAGGCCCCCTTTTTTCCCATCATCAAAGGTGCCGACACGTTCTGTCGCTTCTCTATGTTTCGTCTTTTTGACCATATTTTATCCCATGGAAATTTGAACTCTGAACGATATTTATTATTTTTTACAAGAGAACATTGTTCCACAGCTCAGACGATAATAATTCCAATTTACCGGCTGAACAAATATGGTTTCAACAAGATGGGGCTGCGCCATATTTTGGACGGATGGTGAGGGAATATCTAGAAAACTTTTCCTGGTAAATGGATTGGGCGCAGAGGTGCAATTAAGGGCCTACAGGTCTCCTGATATGCCCTCTACTTACCTTTGGGGCCTATAAAAAATTTTAATACAAAAATAGGCCCAAAATATCGAAGATTTGAAAAAACACAAAGAATAATGTATGAAATTTCCAGTATTGCTCCCTTCCTTTTTAATTCGCTACAAAATTTTGTTCAACGAATTCATTACTGCCAGGAGGTAAACGGCGGACACTTTGAGCACCTTATAAAATAGAATTTCAAATTTTTGTTTACTAAAACTTAGTTTTTTTTTTTTTTGGTATTAGATTTTTTTGGGAAAACAATTCCAAACTCGATATCTCGAAAACGGTTAAGATTGGGTATGTAGTGGCTTAACATTTTTTTTAGAATCTTGTAAGTAATTGAAATATTGAATAATATACAGGGGTTCCATTTAATCTGCATACTTAGTTTATGTGCAGTGTAATAGATTTCTAAAAAACCCTAAAAGTTTTGAATTTAGCATTCTTTCCCAGCTATCTTTACTTTAGCAAAAATCGACCGTTTCTATACATAAAAGGACCCTTAATAATTGCGATAACCAGGTTATTGTAGATATGTTTTATAGTTTTTGGCAGATTCATGTTTTGGTTGTTTTGTTGAGATAACCTCGCCTTGATATCTCTAGAAAATGGAACCACTTCGATCCAGGCCCCCGGTGTATAGCGATTTGAGCCTGCACAGTCCTATTAACCCCTATGAACTGGTAGATAGCCTTAAATAGAAAAAAGAAAAACCTCTTCAAAAAATTCAAAATACTAAACTATGTTTCGGTAACAAACAGGCCTCCATTGTCAGAATAAAATTAAAAAAAAAAAAAATTAAAAATTTTTAAAAGATTTTAAATTAAAGTTTGGGGGCTTACAGTTTTTAATATTTATGACATTTTGTCATAAATTTTAAAAGCTGTCATATTTAATTTTTTAATCAAAAATTTCAAAATTTGCTTAAATTTCTATTTTTCTTAAAACAAAAGGCTGATTTGTCCCAAAAAGTGGTAATTTTAGAATTTTCTGGGGGGTTTTTTCCCTTTTTTCTGTTTCGGGCAATCTCCCCGTTGATAGGGTCAATGGGAATAAGCGGAGTTCGCTTCCCCGGGACCTGAATCGAAGGGTCCTATTTTCTAGAGACATCAAAGCAAGTTATTCAACGAGAATATATTAAAACCAGGTTTTAGTACACAAGCAAAGTTTGCTAAACGAGCTGTGTCGAGATTTGCATTCACTTAAGGGCGCCAAAAATCAGTACCGCACGAGATAATTAAAGCTTTTAGCATCTTTAATCTAAAAATCTTAAAATCTAAGAATAAAATACCAAAAGCGATATTTCAAATACAAAATTCCCCAAAAATGTTGTGAAAACAAAATTGCCTTGTAAGATCAAAAAAGCAAAAAAATTGGGGGGTTTCTAATTGTCCCCTATTTAAAAGTAAAGTCAAACAGAAATGGTTTGGCACAGGGGACTTAAAAAATCGGAAATTTAAATTAGTAAAAGCCCTAGGCAAATTAATTTTCCAAATCTCGGGGCTCGTCCGAGAAGGTTATTTTTTTGTTAAATGGTTTTCTCCAGAAAATGTTTTTAAAAAGTCAAAAATAAATAAATCAATATATATATATATATATATATATATATATATATATATATATATATATATATATATATATATATATATATATATATATATATATATATATATATATAAAACACGCATAAAATCTTATTTTTAAAAATGCAGTTTTGTTAGGTGTAACTTTTTCTAAGTTTTCACAGGCCATTTTGACAAATGTTATGATTATATTTTAACCTTGATCATTTTTGACAAATAATAATTTTAACAGTAGTACTGTTTGACAAATCTATTTAAATGATTTACATAACCTATATAAATGTTGTTTGTATCTATATTGGTCTAATGTATTAATTTTAAAAAAAAAAGAAAATTAAGAAAGGAATATAGTTAAAAGATGTTGGTTTAAAAAAAATGTTTTTAAATTTAAAATGAGCGGTACATATAAAATAGACTTTGCAATCATTTTTGCAATACAATTTTAAATTAAAATAAATAAATAAAAAAAATAAAATAATAATCTTACAAAACATATTCTATATACAGAAAAGGTCCAATGTTTTAAAAAACATAAGAAAACACTTTGAAACACATTCGAAAAGGTTGCGAAAAAAAAACTCCAAAAACGATGCGGGTAAATGGGAATGTTTTTTTAGGTTTAAATTTTAAATTTAAATATTATTTGCTTTTTTGCGGCAGATTGCAAAAAACGTGGTAAGTTCTCTTGGAAACTTGTATCTTTACTAAAAATAAATAATAATGGACGTTTACGAACTTCGTAAAAGGTTCAAATTGTAAAATGGTATTTCCGGAAAATCATATCTACAAATAATATATATATATTTATATATATATGTATATATATATATATATATATATATATATATATATATATATATATATATATATATATATATATATATATATATATATATATATATATATATATATATATATATATATATATATATATATATATATATATATATATATATATATATATATATATTTTATAATTTTAATTCCCCGGGGCCGGTCATTTTTTTAAATTAAATTTAAAATAAAATTAAAAAAACTTTGGAAGTTTCGGTTTATTTAATTAATTGGAAATAAAAAAAAAAAAATAAATAAAAAAAATTAATTAAAAAATATAAAGTTACATTTTTTTAAACCTTACTTTTGATTTTAAAATAAAAATAAAGATAAAAACCCCAAACACTAAATTTTTTTTTAAGTTAGAAAAATGGAAAGTAGGGAATTAAAATTTTGGGCTTTCCCCCCTTAATAGGTGGTAAGCCCAAAATTATGTACGGGGGGGTACCCCAACATTTATAAAATATTTTTTCATCAAAACTTTAAAAGATAAAAAGGTAATAACTTTAGTTTTTAAGGTTGGTTTTTTTTTTTTATTTTAATTTTTTTAAATCTTATTTGGGTTTTTATAAAAGGAAAATATGAAATTTTTTATATTGGTTTCCTTTTTAATTTTTTATTTGTTTTTTTTCCAATTGTTTTATAAAAACATTAAGAACATCTTTTGTTCTAGATTCTGATGATGGTTTTTGGAAATAAACCGAAACGTCAAAATTTTTTTTTATTTAAAATTTAAATTTTAAAAAAAAAGCCCAAAAAACCCCCGGAAAAAAAAAATTTTTTAATAACACGGTCAGGAAAACAAAATTATATATATATATATATATATATATATATATATATATATATATATATATATATATATATATATATATATATATATATATATATATATATATATATATATATATATATATATATATATATATATATATATATATATATATATATATATATATATATATATATATATATATATATATATATATATATTAAAAACCTTTTGGGGAAAAATTTTAAAAAAAGGGGGCCTATCCCATTCGAAAAAAATTTTTTTGAATTACCCCAAAATTTTTAAAACCCAGGGTGTGTGCCCCCAAAAAAAAAAAACGGAACTCGTAAATAAAGAACGGGAATTAAAAGAGGCATTAATTTGTGTTACTGCTAACAAGACCCACGAACCCCAGTAAACTTGTGAGGAACGATTTATCGCCTACTACATTAAAAAAGAGTCCTTAAAAAATGCTTTTCGATCCAAAGGGCCCCGAAAACACATAAATTTTTCCCGAAGCCCAAATTTTTCGACGTATGGTTTTTTGCGAATTAATAATGGAAAGGGCAAATACAGATGAAAACTTTCTGGATCGATTGTTTCACCGATGAATCGCCTTTTTCCTTTATTAAATCGAAAACCCCAACCAAGTTGATATTGGTCTCGAAAAAACCTACACGGGTTTTTTTGAGGTTCAACCCCATATTTCAAAAATTGAATGTTTGGGCTGGTATGGTGGGAGAACATTATGGACCATTTTTTTAAGGCAATTTTCGCAATTTATTTGGGTCTTTACAACAAAAATTGTAAGTCAATTCCCAATTATTGAGTAAGATTTGGTAATATCTGGTTTCACAAGATGGTTGTCCCTCAAATGGACGTTTTTCAAGGATTTAAACAATACGTTTCCTAATTTCTTGATTAGTGGACGTGGAACCATTTTGTGGCCCGCGAGATCACCAGGCTTGCTCCAATGATTTTTTTGTGGGGGTTATTTAAAAATAGGGTTTATTTAAATAGGGCTAATAATTTAAAAGAACTTCGAATAAAAATCGAAGAAGCTTTTCAAACTATCAGCCCTAATATGCTAACAAACGTTAAACGGGGTTTTACGATCGTTTGGGATATGGCCTTGCGCAAGAAGGAGGTTTGTTTAAATATTTATTATAATTTTATTTTAAAGTATTTTTTTTGTTTATAATTATTTATTTTTTATTGCGTACTATTTTAATTTTAGAAATGGGTTTTGGGTTTAAAAACTTACTTTTATTTTTGTTTCAATTAATGAACTGATAAATAAAGCTGTTGTTATTTAATTCCCTAATAAATAACGGTATTAAGTATCAACTGTTTTCTCAACAGATTAGACCGCATAAATTTATTTTTCGTAATTTTCAAGCGCGCCTTAAACCATACAACACACGTGTCAGAAAGCATATTACAAACTGAGATATCGTTTGGTTAATCATGCATGCATGTTTATCGATCAAAGGGACAGTAGTAAATTTATCAGTTCCCCTAGCACTACACTGGGCCTGTCTGTAAGTAATTTAATAAATATACACATTATTATACAGATCTCTTGCAAGCTCCAACATGCTTTGAATGGTTTATCTATTGTATTTTCAGTTTGAAAAACTAGCAGATGGGAGATATTCACCATTGTCCTTGTATTAGGTCTTCTTAAAGAGTCAATTTTCATATTGCACAGCAAACTCACAACCAGATTGTAGTGTATTGATTTAATAGAAATAATGCAAAAAAAGAATTAAACATAGTGTTTTTAAGTTTGGAAAATTAATTGTATATAAAATTTTCTGATACAACATCAAATTTAAAAAAATAAACCTAATATTGATTTTTCTTTCAAGATAAATAATAAGGAAGTTATGAATCCCAAACTGAAACAATTAGGATATGTGTGCCGGCTTTTAATTAATAAATTTATATCCAGTTAAAGTTTTTTTTAAATTTTTATCGTTTAAAATAAATAAAATATCAGTTTGCTATATTAAATAAAACGAATATTAAAACTAATAGGATTTGGTCATTGTTAAAGCTATTTTAAAATTAAAATAAACCTTTTCTCAAAAGTTTGTAATATAGTAAAAAAACCGTTTTTTTGCTAAAATGCAAATTTAATTATAAAAACTTTACGTTTTAGTCATAAATAACTTATTTACGTATTATATTGCTCTCATAAAATAAAGTTATAAACTTAGATAATTAAAATCGTTCTATGAGAATACCTACAGTTGCTAAAAAAATATATTTTATTGAAATATTATGTACATATATATATATATATATATATATATATATATATATATATATATATATATATATATATATATATATATTATATATAATATATACATATATAATATATATATATATATATATATATATATATATATATATATATATATATATATATATATATATAAATATATATATATATAATATATATATATATATATATATATATATATATATATATATATATATATATATATATATATATATATATATATATATATATATATATATATATATATATATATATATATATATATATATATATATATATATTATTTTTTTTAAAGGTGTATGAGTTCGTTAAACAACCAATTTTGAGTCAAGCAGGCGTGATAAAATGGTTTTAATTATCTGACGTATTTTATGTCTTTTTCAGACAGGTGAAAAGAATTCAAAATTTTATTTTTAGACATAACTCAATTTTTTCAAATGGTACAGTAGTGGCTCGTTGATATATTTAAAAAGAACATTTTTTTGTGAACAATTTGATACCCCACACTTGATACCTAAAGTTAAATCAACACTAAAAAAAACAAAAAAATAGACATAGTAGTTGTTGCTTACAAAATTATTAAAACATCCGGGCCGTGGCATTCGGCAATTTTTTTAGATAGGCTTGAAAATAAACAAAAACGTTGATGGTAAACAATGATTCCCATAAGCAACATCTACATACCTATTTTTTACCCTTTTTAGTGTTGATTTAACTCCAAATATCAAGTGTGGGGTATCAAATTATTCACAAAAAATGCACTTTTCGAACATGCTAACGAGCCTCAAACTTTTAAAACCTTTTTACCTTTCTGCAAAAAACATAAAATACGTCAGATAATTAAAACTATTTTCACGCCTCCTTGATCAAAATTGGTTGTTTCAACGACGTCATGGCACTCTAAATTGAATTTTTAAAAATTAAATATTTTTAAAGAAAAATGTCAAAACTTAACACATGGGGTGTTATTGTATTTAGGATGTCATTTTCTATCGAATTGGTAGAAAAAAAAATACAGGGTGTTCCATTTAAAATTCAAAAGTTGAGGTCATTTCCGGTCAAACCGGAAATCATTAAAAACAATTGAACACGTCATTTAATGCATTTTTTGGTTAAATATAGATAAGCCAAATTTCCGTTTCTCCATCTTAAAAAAAATTTAGGGGGAACCACCATTGAGAAACACCCGGTTTTATATATATATATATATATATATATATATATATATATATATATATATATATATATATATATATATATATATATATATATATATATATATATATATATATATATATATATATATATATATATAAATAAAAAAAATAAGGAGGGGGGGAAGTTTTTGGGACGTTAAACAAAAAGGTAATAAATTTCTTGGGTATGGTCCATATATATATATATATATATATATATATATATATATATATATATATATATATATATATATATATATATAAATATATGAGTATTTAGTCATATTAATTTATAACCAAATAGAAACAAAAATTCGCTTTTTTCAATTGGCTAATTGCCAGACAATCTTTAAAAGTTAAAAAAAAACATTATTATTGTAAAAAGAAGTTTTAAAATATTTTTTTATCAGAAGTCCCTTTTTATAAATGAGGAAATATTTTCATTTTTTGTCGATGATTAATATGGTGTAGAAAAAAAACAAGAAACAGTTATAGAAAATTTAAAGATCCACATTTAAAAATATTTTAGAGTACAGAAAAACTACAGACGACGAAAAACTGAAGTAGGAGCTTTAGTTTTAAAAATTAAAATAAATAATAAGTCAGAAAGCTAAAATCCCTAAATAACTTAATTGTAATTCTTGCGATAAAACTTTAACTGGGCAATTACACAAAGCACGTACCTAACAGAAATCATAATCTTAGTAGTAATTTAATATTTAATATAAATAGACAAATAATATTATTTTTTTTATTATTAACTCAAAACACAAGAAATCATAGTTGTGGTATTAAAATAGTTATAAGTATTTTAATTATTTATTACGATTAAAGGGTAATAATACATATTTTTACATATAGAAGCTTTGCTAAAATGAAAATTTAAAACTTTTTGTAGCCCGTATTAATAAAAGTTTATAAAATATCTCGCCATAAATAATTTTGTAAAATGAATGACATTTCATTATTTCGACTTGTAGAACAATTATATTTGAAACCTCTATACTCTGAGAGGCAGTAAGCCAACCTATAATTTTATTATTATACTTATTGATATGTGCCCAAAATAATGCGGAAAATTTTGTTCTACTATAATTGCAAACGATTCTTACAACAAGGAGTTACAAAAATTAAAATGTGGATAAATTATATTATCGTATTATACAGAATGACTAGGTAGGTAGGTTTAAAGTGAGTGGACTTTTTACGTCCTCCACTGCGACCGCTCGGTCTATTGTGGCTCACACCTTTTTATATTTCTCCCAACAGGATCGGACTTCTAAAGAATCCGATACCAGATTGGAGAGAGTTCTTCTATCTCCTCTTACTCTGTCGCTACCGGACACGAGCACAATGTGTTCTGATGTGTCCTGGTGTCCTGTCCCTGGAGAGTATGACGAGCAGACGATTAGATCCATCATGCCCTCCCCTCCCGGTCTAGTGACGTGGGTAGCTACCAGGTCCTTGTTACAGGTACCAGATGATCTTTCTAAGGCCGCATCTCCGGCCTTATCCTATGGAAACGGTCCTATCCGCTTTCTGTTTAAAGCCAGGGAACCCTTTATCCTATAAAGGCGGTTCTGTCCGCCTTCTGTTTGGATTCAGGAAACCACCCTTCCTAAGCACCTGTTTGTTCGGGATGGATTAGCCCTGTGAAGCTGGCACCGGTGACTTCAGGGGCACCTTACGAAACGAATTCACCCGTTTCGGTCGGCCCATCTATGTCTGCTTGTGACCTTAAGTGGCACCTCTCGAAACGGATTTATCCGTTTCGGTCAGGCACCTATGTCACTTTTTCCTATAAAGCGGTTCTGTCCGCTTTCTGTTTGGAGCTAGGGAAGTAATACTCCACCACGCAGAGCGCATTACAGTAAGGTAGATACTCTGAGAGGTCGCTTCTGTATCTCGAACACCGTTGGGACACCTGTTTAAGGCACAGGATATCATTCACTCATCAGCACGTATGTAACACTTGAAAGCCTTATGCATCTTAGCTTCGGATCCCGTTCCATACGGTGGCAACAAGAGTTGCCGATAACCAGCAACTCTAGCGCATGTTCCAAAAGATCCTACTGGGCCCAACCACAACGACGATGTGTGAACACAGCGGTTGGGAGAATGACTAGACAAAAAAGATCGTCCTTTTTCAGTACTTTTCATCTTTTTGGAGAAAAACGCCCGTTTATCTTTTTTTTTTAGGAGAAAACTTTTTAAGCATATCCAGCAACCCCTATCCGGGGCAAATTTCACCCCTGAAATCTTAAATGGAGGTGAGATGTCGGGTGTACCTTGTTTAAAAGTTCTTTTGATTTCCCTAATGTACATACCTACAATAATCCGTTTTAATTCAGTGGTTTTCAAAATACAAAGTGCCCATAGAATAGCAAAATATTTATTTTGGGCTTAAAATGTTTTTAAATTACAGCGATCGGACTTGTTAAGTAGATAGAACCAAAAAAGTATTTAAACAAGGTACAACTTGACCTTTCTTTAAGATTTCAGGGTTAGAATTCACCCTAACCATAGGGTTGCCGATAGGTGTTGCTGCATATGACTAAAAAGTTCAAAAAAAGGTATAAAAGTATGAGCGTTTTTCTCGAAAATATAAAAAGTACTTAAAAAGGATCTTTGCTTTTTTTTGTTAAGCCACCCTGTATACTTAAATTATTTTTAAAAAATGTTATCTAATTTTTAACGCCACAAAGTGTTTGGAGTTAAACTTCTCATATCATCCATTTTATTTTGAATTTATTATGTCTTTAATTATTAAATCTCGCGCAACCGCTTTTTTGTATTAATATAAAACATATTTTCTCTTCAGATATATCACGTTAAATGATAAATAGCCTTCCGAGAGCACAAAAAGATGGTAATTATTAATTAACCGGATGTTCTAAATTATAGTATTTAATTTGCAATTTATTATAAGGAAGATTCTTTTTAATTAATGTACCCTGCAAGTGATCACGATCTTTTTTCCTCCAAAAAAAATATTATTTTATAAGGCTTTTTAGTTTTCTTTATTTGTTTGTTTAAAAAAAAAAAAAAATAATATAAACTGCTATACACTTTATCACAATTAACATAATAGTCAAAACACAACTACTTTCTTTAACATACCGGGTGTCTTAGTGATTGACCCTATAACTTTTTCTTTTGTAAGATATTAAATGATATTTGGTACGTCAGTATATTCATAAATATGCACTGTTGGACGTATTTAATAAATTTATAGCACTCTCGTTAGCCGGAAAGTAGCTTAACTTTGTTATTTTAATATAGCACCCGGTATATTTATACTTATTAGAATTAAAAATAAAATTAAGTAGTATGTATATGTATTTATATATATATATATATATATATATATATATATATATATATATATATATATATATATATATATATATATATATATATATATATATATATATATATATATATATATATATATATATATATATATATATATATATATAGTGCATTTCTATTTTAGAGCTCTTTTTAGGTAAAATCTTAAGCCTTCAATGTTTAAAAAATCGGATTATTCGGGCGTCTTCGGAAATTGTTGGTATGAAAGATTTTTGCTTAAAACAAATTAAATACCAATGCGAATTTTTGATAAAAATGTTTACAAAATATTGGTTTAAAGTTCTCGCAACGATGCTTCTTTTTATAAATCAAAATTGTTATGGGTAATCAAGACACAAGTAGTTTAATTTGAAGCGAGCGGTTTATAGAAATTATTGTGTTCTATATATATATATATATATATATATATATATATATATATATATATATATATATATATATATATATATATATATATATATATTTATATATATATACATATATATACTACTTAATTTTATTTTTTATTCTAATAAATATAAATATACCGGGTGCTATATTTAAAATAACAAAGTTAAGCTACTTTCCGGCTTAACGAGAGTGGCATAAATTTATTAAATACGTCCAACAGTGCATATTTATGAATATACCGACGTACCAAATATCATTTTAATATCTTACAAAGGAAAAAAGTTATAGGAGTCAATCACCTGCTAGAACCCCGGTATGTTAAAAAAAGTAGTTGTGTTTTGACTTATTATGGTTAATTGTGATAAAGTGTATAGCAGTTTATATTATTATTTTTTTTTTAAAAACAAACAAATAAAGAAAACTAAAAAGCCTTATAAAAATAATATTTTTTTTTTTGGAGGAAAGAAGATCGTGATCACTTGCAGGGTACATTAATTAAAAAGAATCTTCCTTATAATAAATTGCAAATTAAATACTATAATTTAGAACATCCGGTTAATTAATAATTCCATCTTTTTTCTCCAAGGCTTTTATCATTTAACGTGATATATCTGAAGAGAAAATATTTTATATTAAAAAAAGCGGTTGCGGGATTTAATAATTAAAGACATAAAAATTAAAAAAAAGGGGATATAGAAGTTTAACTCCAAACCTTTTCTTAAAATTAGATAACATTTTTTAAAAATAATTTTAACGGGGTGGCTTCAAAAGAAAGATCAAGTACTTTTATTTTCGAGAAAAAGCTCTCTTTTTCCTTTTTTGCTTTTGTCATATGCAGCCCCTATCGGCAACCCTTTTAGGGTAATTCTCCCTGAAACAAAAAAGGTAAAGGTTTACCTTGTTTAAATACTTTTTGGTTCTTCTACTTAACAAGTCCGATCCTTATTAAAAACTTTAAGCCCACAAAAATTAAATTTTTGATTTATGGGCCTTTGTATTTTGAAAACCACTGAAAAAACGGAAGAATGTACATTAGGAAATAAAAAGAATTTTAAACAAGGTACAGCCCGACACTCACCCCATTTAAGATTTCGGGGTGGCCCCAAGGGTTTGGATATGTTTAAAAAAAAGTTTTCCTAAAAAAAAGATAAACGGCGTTTTTTCCCAAAAGAGAAATCTGAAAAAGGCGATCTTTTTGTCTAGTCATTCTCCCCCGCTGTGTTCCAATCGTGTTTGGTGGGCCCGTAGGATCTTTGGAAATGCCGGGTTGCTGGTTTCGGAACTCTTTTACCATGGAACGGGATCCAATAAGAGCAAACTCAAAGTGTTCCCGTGCTGATGATGAATAAATCCTGTGCCTTAAACAGGTGTCCCCAACGGTGCCTTCGAGGATACAGGGCGACCCTCAATATCTAGCCTTACTGTACACCCAGTACTTATTTGATAGTACCTAAATTATAAGACAGTGTTGCAATTCGGTAGACCAACTGATATTAGGTATCACATTTTTAAAAACTATTAGACATCATTGTTAAACAAACTACAAAAGTCAAAGGCAAGAGAGATTATGTGCTAAAGTGGCCAAAATGAGACATGAGGCAAGCTTCTAAAAAGATTATACTTTATTTTTTACTTTTCCAATTACTTAGTCAATCTATATTGAAAATATATTTAATTTTTTAAAGTTATTTCCATTGATATACGATAAGTTGATAGTTTTACCTCTGTCTCCGGTGCTACTTTAAGTAAAATAGTAATACCATATAGATGACAGGGGACAAGACGTCTAACGGCGGCCATGATGCTTGTCGCCGCGACTTTTTCAACCTAGAAGTAGGCAATATAGCTCTTAAAATGGGGTTTTAAACACTAAAATTAAGCCAGCTATTTTCAATCGCTACTCTGTGTCCTTTTTGAGCCTAATACTTTTTAAATCATGCAGTCTAAAGGAAAATATTGTTTTATTACAAGATTTCTATGAAAAAAAAATTAACATTGTAAGTTTATAAATCACAAATGATAAATAAATGTTTCACCTGAATATACGCTTATAATAAGTACAGGGTTATTGATTATAAATGGACCACCCGTCTATCTTATTAATTTGACGAGTTACAAAAAAAAATATAAAAATAAAAATTGTGGGTTCTTTATAGATTTTTTGTGGTGTTACCCAAAAAAATCGAGCATCACGTTTTGACATATGACATAAAGTTGTCATTTTTTAAAGGAATTCCTGTATATTGTTTTTTAGGTTTATAGAACTTTTAATTCTCTATTCACAATATATAGTTTTATAATGTTGTTATGTAAAAAACAATATTAATATCGTTTTTAAATTTTAAAAAGTTGGTCGTGCACAAAACAAACTTAAAATGAAGTCTGTTTTATTAGAATTTTGATGTTACAAAGAATAAATGCTAATTTATTAATGAGTTTTACGGAAAGTAAAAAACGAGATAAATTTGAAATATTTTTTAAAAATAATTATAAAAAAATGCAAGCACAACGGGAATATAGAAGGCTATATGAGGTACAAAGAAGAATTCCTTCCCTAAATAGAATACATTAAGATAATACACGTAGACAAGAAAGTATAATTGTTATTAATATTATTAACGAAAACAAAGTAACAAAATAACAACCACAATACCAATATCAATTAATAATATAAGCAATAATTACTAAAGTAACTCTCAACGTGTGCACCATTTTTTTTCGATACATTTTCTGTATATTCTTTTCTGCCTTTATAAAAAACTAAAATAATGCTTTGGCCATCATTATTTAAAAATTCAGTTTCCAAATAATAAAGTTTTTTTTTTTTTAATTTTCAAACCCTGTTTTGGCCCGGGGGCACCTTAATTGCCATATCTGCCAATCCACAAAGGAAAAGTTTCATTTAGAAGGAGTTACTGCCACAATGTTGTGTGGTGGAGCACCGTCCTGCGCCAAATTATTTTTCCATGATTTTGTCCCCAATTTCGAATACCGCCCATATTGTTGCCGTATATTTCCCGCCATTAAGGTTTCGATCAAAAAATATTGGTCCTATGACTTTTGTTTACAATTCCACCCAAACCTTTCGGACTGACAGCCAGAATGTTTAGTCTCTCAAATTGCTCGAGGATTTACAGTGGCCCAAAAATGAACGTTTCGTTTGGCTGTTGAAAATGCTGACTCATTCGTCCAAAAAATTTTATTAAATAATTGTGCGTCTTCTTCGAGACGTTCCATTATCTCTCGAAAACCGTAAACGAGACTCTTTGTTTTCTTCAGTTAATTTTTGTACGGGTAATATTTTATACGGGTGGTAACCATATCTGGTAAAGTATTTTGAATCTTGTAGTATGATTTGTCAAGATTTTTGAGCAACATCATTAATGAAAATTTGTCAAATGGGTTATTTGTAAATTTTTGTAATTAACTTGTAAGTTGGACATAGCCAATTGTGACTGGAATAGTGAATATCAATTTACTTGGACATTTTTTACAGCTTTATCAATATTTATTTTCTTTGACAATAAATCGTATTTTGATATGATTTGAAACAAATTTACTTTACCGCCGTCTAAAAGGTTATTTAGGTTATTGACTAGTACCTTAAAAAAATTTTAATTTTATTCTTAAAATTTTCATAATCATCACCTCTTGGTAGAGTCCTTTTTCTTTGTTTAAACGTTGTTTCATTCGACACCTTAGTGTATGTTCTCTAAATCTTCTATATTCCCATCGTGCTTGCCTTTTGTTTTAATCATTTTTAATAAATATTTCAAATATATCTTGTTTTTCACTTTCTGTAGAGCCCATTATTAAATTAGCTTTATTAAAGCTTGGCTATGTCAAAATTCCTAATATAAACAGACTTCATTAAAAAGTTTGTTTTCGTGCAAATTTTTAAAAATTTAAAAAGGTTTTAATTTAATTTCAGTTTTTAAAACACAAAAAAACATTTAAACTTTTTTTTTTAACAAATTAAAACTTTTTTAAACCCGAAAAAAATTTTTTAAATTCCTTTAAAAAAGGGACAAATTTTTAATTATCATATTTTTTAAAACCTATTTTTTCAAATTGTTTTTTTTAAAACACAAATTAATCTTTTTTTAAAAAGAACCCCTTTTTTTTTTATTTTAAAATATTTTTTTGTAACTCGGGGGGGGGGGGGGGGGGGGGGGGGGGGGGGGGGGGGGGGGGGGGGGGGGGGGGGATTATTTTCTAAAATCACTTAAATTAGGTCTTTTTTGAGTTTAATAATTAGCAATTCCCGTTTTTTTGGGGCTAGATTGTTAAAGAATAAGTTAATTTTGTGTCCACGTGCATTTATAAGGCCGTAGGATTTCTAATGTTTTATAAGAACCCTTATAAAAATCACGTTTCAATGTTAGGCGTAAAGTTGGATCATTATCCATAAATTCTTGTGCCGATCCACATTGTTTTTAAATTATTTAATTTTACTTTTAAATCAATATCTAACCTTTTTGTAAAAGTTACCCTGAACTTCTATGCTATTTGTATTTAAATATTGGCTTTTACCGTTGTTAAATCTGTATTCAGTTATAACGGATCTAATTGTTTTATTTTAATTGTAAGTAACTCTTTTAATTCTTAAAAAATAGTGTATTTAGCATTGTTTAAAAATTTAAACCAGATTTACCAAATAAATAGAAACTAATTATTGTTCACTGCGTTTTATACTTTTAAAATTTTAGTTTTCTACTGGTTGGCAGTTAAGTTAATTTTTTTAAACGTTGATTCTTATAAAGCAAACTTTTAAAATTTGTTATATTATAAATTTGTGTTTTTGTTTTATCCAATGGGTATTAGTTAAAACGTACGCAGATAGAATAATTTTTCACGATAGTATAATTAATAACTTTTTTGTTATTTTAAATAAAAAAAATAGTCCGCAAACATAAATGAATATTACAAAGAATTTTATCAAAAATTAATTTGATTTAAATTAGGTAAAAATACAGGTACTGCAAGATTTTCACATTGTCCGTACCCAATGTCTCCTTAAACCAAATTAAGGAGAATAAAGTTATTTTAAATTTACAAAGAAAAATCTTTTTATTTTTCTACTTCTTTTATATTTATTTAATAAACTTTACACCATCAATATAATTCTACAACCTATTGACAAGATTGTTCGAAGTAATTCTCGAAGATATAGAGATATTTTATGTGACACTTACATGACATCGACAACACGTGGAATAAAAGATATTAAATTTTATGAATGGTTTTATATTATATATGTTGATATTAGAAATGTAATAAATATCCTGGTCAATATATTGGAACACAACTAATAAGGAACAAAAAATTGACATATACACATTGCACAGGGATTTTGAAAAAAAAGATTACTGTCGTGCATTATTGTTTTATTTTTTATTACTTTTTGCGTATATGTAGCTAAGGTGACTAAAATATTACAATTTTATAATTAAATACAAATATATTAAACCGTAAATGTTCTTTATCTTTTTGGATATGCACCACTTAAAGAAAAATACTGGTAGAACAGTGTAATTAAGTTAGTTAATTATTAATACCTTTTTTTATGCAATCACTAGTGTAGTAAATATAATTTTGCAAATTACGCCAGTTAGGTGAAGAATATAATTTTGTTTTTTTAATAAATAAAACATTTTTTTTTAAATTACTTGCATAGAGTCTCATCTTGAAACTTATCCGTAATATATATTGCTAATCAGTCGTGTAAAGAAAATATTCTTAAAGGTGTTAATAGAATAAGTTAATTGGCTTTTCTTTTTTAATAAAAATCCGTGAGTTAAAAAAGTGCACAATTAAATTACCAAAACAAGCCTTAAACGTGGCCTATAAATAGTGTTTGAATTTTTTATTGGGTTCATAATAGGATTTGTAATTTGACTTGATTACTGGACTGTACTTTTATATTTTTAAATTTGCAGTGCATTTCTATTTTAGAGCTCTTTTTAGGTAAAGATCTTAAGCTCTTCAATGTTTAAAAAACCAGATCAATTAGGCGTCCTCGGAAATTGTTTAAAGGTATGAAAGATTTTTTGCTTAAAACAAATTAAATACCATTGCGAATTTTTGATAAAAAATGTTTACAAAATATGTGGTTTAAAAGTTCTCGCAACGATGCTTCTTTTTATAAATCAAAATTGTTCGATTGGTAATCAAGACACAAGTAGTTTAATTTGACAGCGAGCGGTTTAAAGCAAACTTTAAATTTAAAAACAATAGTAATTATCAACTTTCTGTACATGGTTTATAGGAAATTATTGTGTTCTATATATATATATATATATATATATATATATATATATATATATATATATATATATATATATATATATATATATATATATATATATATATATATATATAATATAAAATATATTATATATATTAATTATATAAATTTATAATATATATAAATAATTATATTATAAAATTAAATAATATATATTTTATTATTATAAATAAATATATTATATATATTTTATTAAATATTATATATATTAATAATATTATTAATATATATAATATATAATATATATATATATTAATATAAAATTTATTTATATTTATAAAATATAATAATATATTAAAATTATTATATAATATAAATTTATATATAAAATTTCCAATTTAAATCTACTGGAACTGCAATATTTTAATTTATTTTAAATCAAAATAGGATTGGAAAATATTTAAATAAAAGAAATTAAAAAAATTGTCTTGTTGTTTTACCATAGTATATGTTCTTTTAATAAATATGGGATTAAAATAATGTAATTATTAAAAGTGGGGTCAATATTTTTATATATGATTAAAAAATTAACAATTTAATTTTTTTTCATTCTGCTTGTTTTTACAGCGCATTTATAATAAAACATGCCGTGAAAAAAAAATAAAGATTTTGATAGCTTTTTTGCTTTTAAAAATATTGGTTTTTATGATTTTGGAGAAAATTTCTATTTTATCTTTTTTGAAAGTTTTTGATATGTTTTTTTTTGAAAAATACATAAAAAACAAACAATTAAAAAAAAAGTTAGTTTTTCAACTTAAACATTTACTTTGAAATTTTAAAAAATCGGTCTCGTCGATTTAAATAATTAGATTTAAAATTCTTGAATAAAAGAGCACAACAAAGAATAATAATAAAAAAAGTATATAATAATCCATCAACCCTACCCTACCTGTAAATAATTACCAAAAAATCCAAAGGGACCAAAAGATCACGCAGAAACAATGCTTTTTTTGTTTTTTTTTTTTAATTTGTTGCTATTTTGCAACAAGCATAACGCATTTTCTAGTTTCCAATTTTATCTTATAGAAAGTTTAATTATAAAACTCTTTTTTTTTACAGATAAGGCTTCTTCTAAGTATGTCTTTTTTATAACTTGTACTTTCTGTTTGTATTTTAAATTGGATTCTACTTTAGCAACTCTCCACAAAATGACCTTTTTCAGAATAGATACATAGCTAATCTAATGGACTCAAAAAAGAGTGGTTTAGATTAATATTGCCCTAAATCTTACACATGTGCTCCATTTCTTAGGTACTGTATTTTTCCAAAAAAATAACCATTGCAAATATTGTTTTATACGCGTTTTCCTCTTAAACACTTTAGGTTTTAAAAAACCGTAACTTATTTTACTGCAAAAAAGTCAATAAGTAATACAAACTGGACTCTAACTTTATACAACAAAGCGTTTTATTTTTGTTCCAGTAATATGCCGACATTACAACTTTACAAACCGTTAACGATGTTTCCTAAAGCAGTGCCTAGAGATATAGAGAAATTTTATGTGAAACTTACATACTACCAATAACACATAAAATAAAAACGTATAATAAATTTTATGGATGGTCTTATAGTCGGGTTAAAATAATTATATACCTAGTAAGCAC
Organism: Listronotus oregonensis; assembly: GCA_019359885.1. NCBI lineage: Eukaryota > Metazoa > Arthropoda > Insecta > Coleoptera > Curculionidae > Listronotus > Listronotus oregonensis. The sequence continues at coordinate 22,411 of JAHBCN010007825.1, read as the reverse complement.
AAGGTTAACTAACTTATGTTACATAATATAATTAATATTAGGAAAAAATAAAAGTGCTGTTCAGGAAAAGACAATCCTTTATTTTTTTTAAACTAATTTGGCAATTTAAATAACTGTTTATATTTAAATACCATAAATAAAAATATATGCAATAAACTAAATTCTTTTTAGGGTGATAATAAGGCTATCTTTTAATACCAAGTGTTAGTTCCAATAATAATATACTGATTATTCTTTATTTAATTTGTCATTAAAGCCCGTAAAACCAGTTTTTAAATAACTTGTATGGGACACAAAAACAAAAATTAAAAATTTTCTTTATATTTATACTTTATACACCACACCAAATGTACTTATCAGCTAAAATAATTGACCTTTTTTAAATTTAAAATGTGGTTTGATAAAAATATATGCATAAGAGATAAGTATTTGCAATGGTATTAAAACAAATTTGTTTTTTTATTTAATTCTTTACAATAAACATTACCCTAAAAGTACTGAAAAAGGTTGACATTAATATTATTCAGCTGTAATTTATACATTACTTAAAACCCACATTTTTCTTTCATATATTTAATATAGTATATTTTCAATATATTTCCATTTGACCACAGTTTAATTTGACCTTTCTCTCTTCAACAAAAAAAAGTTTCAAAACTCTACCTTCTAACTATAGACCTATATCCCTTCTTTCTGTTGTTTTGCAAAGTAATGGAAAAATTCATTAACTCCCAAATCTTAAAGTATCTAGAAAAACATAAGATCTTACATGATAAACAGTATGGATTCCGTCACAGTAGATCCACAGATGATCTTCTTTCCTTTGTCTCACACAACTGGAACAAATCCCTTGAGTTTTTGGTGAATCTCAGATCGTTGCTCTTGACACATCCAAAGCTTTCGATCAGGTCTGGATGGGCTTCTTAACAAACTTCCTTTTTACGGTCTTCCACCTAAGCTTTGCTCTTGGCTTTCCAGTTTCCTTTCTAATCGACGTATATCAGTTATTGTAGATGGTCGTTCTTCCAGCTTCTACCAAATTAATTGCTGGGGTGCCCCAGGGCTCAGTGCTGGAACCCACGCTGTTTCTTCTACACATTAACGATCTTCCCTCTTCCACAATCAATCCCATTCATAGTTTTGCTGACGATAGTACCCTCCACTCTAGTATTCAATTTCTTTAGCAACCATGTAATTCTGATTTGGAAAACAAGTGCAGGTCAATGCACAAGACCTTAAACTTATCTTGAATTGGGGCGCCACTTTAATGCTTTGGAAACACATGGTCATGTTCGCTGTCGCAAAAAAGTCTGCAATGCTTATCCCTTACATATGAGCGGCAAAGTTCTGCAGAACAAAGAGTCGTTTAATCTTGTCGGCGTTACTTTTGAGAATAACCTCAACTGGCACAAACACATTATATACATAGCCTCGGCAGGTTCAAAAAAGCTTGGATTTCTCTTTCGAGCCAGAAAATATTTCTCCTCTTTCAATCTGTACACTCTGTATGTATCCCAAATCAGACCCTCTTTAAAATATTGTTCTCATGTCTGGGGAATGGCGTCCCCTACAACACTTGGCATTCTAGACTCCATTCAAAGAAAAGCCGTTCGTCTTATTAATGATCCAACGCTCACAGAAAGGCTTTCTCTTCTTGCCCACCGTTGAGCTGTAGGGATCTGTCGCTCTTCTGTAGGTATTTTCACGGCTTCTGCTCAGATGAATTGGCCAGTATAATTCCTTCTCTGGCAGCTCCCAACAGAGCAACACGTATCGCAACTTTTATGCATCCTTGTACAGTTTAGTTAGAGAGGTCACGAACTTTCCTTTCTTTGTTCCTTCATCCCTAGAATGTCAAGACTATGGAACCTGCTGCCCGCAGAAGTTTTTCCTTCTCCTCCCAATTTTCAATTATTTAAGTCCCGTGTGAACAAACTCCCTCTTACCACACTTAAGACACCCACGGTACGTTAGTTAGGCATCAACCTTCGTGGACTGTCCCAAGATAAAAAAACTTTACTTCTACTTTAAAATAACGATAATAAGATATTTAAACTACATAGAGGTACTCTATGGAAAATTTGGGAGTCCGAAGGTTTACAAAACAGAGGGTGGGTCTAAATGCAAGTAATATTCATATAAAGGCGTACCCTTGTTTTAAATTATGGGGTTAGTAATATGATTTATACTCAGTGCTGCAAGTAGTAACGTATTTCTATAGTTCACGAGTTTTGAGTCTTTTCGCAGAAGTCCCATTAATTATCATATCGTATAGTATAATGTGCGGCAAGTAGTGGATTGACAATATACAATGCCCCAAGGGGTCACAGTTTTTTTTTTATTATTAGTAAAAATATATATATATATATATATATATATATATATATATATATATATATATATATATATATAAAATTTTAAAATCATGAAGTGTGGACTTTAACATTTATTTAACAATTCTCATATTCTAGCCATTAGTTGCTAAAGTTTACTTTTACAATGTCACCTAAATTAAACAAAAATATTAGGTTTGTCTACAATTTTTAGAATTTAAAACATCAGCACCACAAAACGATTAAATTTCAATTATCCAAACAAATCGTAGCAAGTTTTACAAATTATTGCTAAATAGTAACAGTAAAAGGTTTTGTTAAAAATGGGCAAAAATATTTGTTTTGCTTTTGTAAATGTTTAAAATTTAACCTTTGGTCATCGAAATAATTTTCAGCACAATAATACGGTGTATACATTTTACACCACATCGTTTTTATGATTTGTTAAACAAAGATTAAAGTATAAAGAGGTAATTGATATTATTGTTGTAAAATGAAAACGCATTACAAATAAATTTCTGGCGAATGGATGAAATAGGTGAAATAAACGTTTGTTTTACAAAAAAATTTAAACTTATTAATAAATTAATTTTTATTTTTCCAACCTTAATAAATATGACAAAAGTGTTTTGCCTGGTATTTTTTAGTTTAAATATTTTGTTTATGTTTCTTGTTATTGTATTGTTTCTTTGTCACCTTTCCTCGAGAGTCCATCTGCATTTCTTTTTACGATTTTTTAAACCTTTACCAAATAAATTTAACCTAACAATAGGGCATCTGTTTCCTTAGATAAAAACATAAACCTACAATTCGAAAACGGTTTTTTTAAATCCTGTAGTAGGTAAAGCAAGACATTAAAAAATCCAAGCTCATAAAAAGTTTTCATTTTACAGTCCAACGATTGTTTTATTAGTCGCAAACCCAAAAAGGTCTTTTGCTCAAATGGCAAAAATATTTTTGTTTTTTGCCAGAAACATCAGTTTTTAAACTTTTGTACTAATTATTTTTTATCTTTTACTTTTAAGGGCAAAATTATTTCTACCTTTAAGGAAATACCGGAACTCTTTGTTAAACTATTTTCTGCTAGTTTTACTATCCGAAATTATATTTAAGTGGGTAAAACACATTCTTTCTTCTTGTGATATGAAGAAACTCCCTGGGCTGGACGGCATTCACTTAACCTTTTCACACAAGCAGAAGATAGAAAGCCGCACTTATACAACCTATCTCCAAGAAAAAATTAAAAATCACCTTTCTAAGCATTAACCTTCTTTAGTTGTTTGCAAAGAAATGTAAAACTTTAAATTTAAAAGTTCTGAAAAATGCAAAAAACTTTAACAAGACATATGGTACGGATTTGATCAAAAAAAAATCCTTAGTAGATCCAACTTTATTCGTCCTTTAGTACTAAAACAAGTTGTTTTTTTAGTTTCTGGGCAAATACCAGATTATTGCTCTTGATATGTCTATTTCTATTGACCGACCGACGCTAGCATAATAAAGAGCATAAACCAATTTTGTTTTTCTTATTTTGTACCTTATTTTTCCTATGCTTACATATACAAATTTTCCAAAATGTAAATTAACAATATTTTTAAACGTTTTTAGCGGTTTTTAGAAAATGCTTTTATTTATATTATTCATTGGGTTAGTTTTGGTTACTCGTGGTTACACCTTATCAACAAATAGAATATTATGATTTTTTACTTAACATAAACATTATTAGATAGTGTTGGAAAGTACGTTCTACAGAACTTTTTTAAAGTAAAACAAGTCTAATATATATATATATATATATATATATATATATATATATATATATATATATATATATATATATATATATATATATATATATATATATATATATATATATATATATATATATATATATATATATATATATATATATATATATATATATATATATATATATATATATATATATATATATTATTTTATATATATATATATATATATATATATATAGGGTGATTACGTTGAGGCCTATTAAAAGTTCTGGGAAACAAAAGAGCTTTTCGAAATTTCCACGGTATCAGTAATAAGTCATTTTAAAAATATTTTGGGGAACGTTGGATCTAACCGAAACCAACGGCAACATTGTAATTTTAAATGGAGCACCCGTTTTTTTTATATTATTCACCCCCCAAGGTTTTATAAACATCTTTTTCCTATATCTTAGTTTTTGAAAATAATTTCACTTTTTTTGGAAAACCATGAAAAGGTTTAATTTATGCCCCCAACTGGATAAAAAATTTTTTTAGGGTTGAAACAGTATTTAAAAGACTACATGTATTATAGCAATATATCCTACAGGGGTCCCAAAAATTTATTTTTACCGGTTTTTAATAATGATTAAACCAATTTTTTAAATAAAATACTGTATTTTATCCTATTTTTAAATTAAAATAATTTACCTACAAAATGTCCATACATGTTTCTATATCCATCTGCCTTCGTTTTTAAATACAAACGAATTTTAGTTTTTTCCATGTGTTTAAATCTATCTACAGTAAAACCACCGGCATAATTTACAATTTACCTAGGTAGGCCATGGAGGTTTGTATTTTAAATTGCTCTGACAACTATTTGACATATAAGGTAAAATTATTTATTTTGTTTGATTATTAGGATATAAATGCTCAAAATATTAAAATTTGCTTATATTTAAAAAACGGTAGCAGATGGGTATAGAAAGACGTATGGACATTTTGTAGGTAAATTATTGATCTATTCAAAAATTAGATAAAATATAGTATGTTTATTTAAAAAAAATGAGTTTAGTTAATATTTATTATTGGTAAAAATGCAAATTTTTTGGGACACCCTGTAGGATATATTGCTATATTAGTTGACTTTAAATAATGCATTGTCTAACCCCCCAAAAAAATTCTTGTATTCAGCTCGGTTAGGCACGTAAATATTAAACCTTTTTAACATGGTGATTTTCCTTAAAAAATAGTGAATAATTAGTTTTTTTGAAAACGCTAAGATATAGGTATAGGGAAGATGTTAATAAAACTTACTTAGAATTTTATGTGAATCGAATATCAATAAAAAATAGGGTGTTCCATTTAAATAAATGTTGCCTTGGTTTCGTTAAGATCTGGCAACTGATTTGCCAAAATATTTTTAAAATGTACTTAACCTATTATGGCTATGTGCCAAATTTCAAAAAGTTCTTTTCATTGTTCCCCAGAACTTTTAATAGGACACTCAACGTGAATCACCTGTATATATATATATATATATATATATATATATATATATATATATATATATATATATATATATATATATATATATATATATATATATATATATATATATATATATATATACAGGCTGTCCTAAAAGTAATGGAATACAGAGCAACCGCAGATTCCTTAGGTCGAAATAATGCATTTTACGTAAACTTGCCTTATCCGAAAGTTGATAATAACAAAGATACAGGGTGTTAAACTTTAATTTTGCTTTCTTTTTCTTAATAATTCTTTAACCAAATGACCTAGGCGGTACAAAATTTGGGATCTGGGGGTTTCCTGAGGCGAAAAATTTAAATTTGTCCACCGAAAACGCCTAACCCCAATATCACCCTCAAATGTCACTGGGGATTTGGGGACTTTTGAGGGTGGTTTTTGGGGGGTTGGAGGCGTTTTCGGGTTTTGTGCCCTGAAAGACCTTTGATCAGCGTGTTAAGAACTATTATTATGCAAAGTTTGAAAACAATTGGCCAAAATTCATTTTCCATAAAAAAATTGCAAGATCCTTTAAAGTGCGTTTATCTCGAGAATGGCTGCTCCTAGAGACTTAAATAAAGTATACATTTTTGATGCAGATGGATTAATAGTAACTTATTTTTTAATAAACAGGTCAATATTCTTAGCTTAAAAAAAGTTACGACATATAAAACAAGTGAGGTAGGCCGTAGCTAGCGCCCTCTAGTAGCAACATTAAAAGCGTGGATGAATTTAAATTTCTCAGAAAACCCCAGATCTCAAATTTTGTACCGCTAGGTCATTTTGTTAAAGAATTATTAAACGAAAGCAAAATTAAAAGTTTAACACCCTGTATCTTTGTTTTTATCAACTTTCGGATAAGGAAGTTTATAATTGCATTATCTCAACCTAGGGAATTGCGGTTGCTCTGTTCCCATTACATTTGGGACACTCAATAATTTTATTATATAATATATATATATATATATATATATATATATATATATATATATATATATATATATATATATATATATATATATATATATATATATATATATATATATATATATATATATATATATATATATATATATATATATATATATATATATATATATATATATATATTTTATATATATTATATATATATATATATATATATATATATATATATATATATATATATATATATATATATATTATATATATATTTATATATATATATATATATATATATATATATATATATATATATATATATATATATATATATATATATATATATATAAAATATAAAATATAATAAAAAAAAAAATAAATGAGTTAAAAAAAAACACGCTTTTATAGCAAACCGGAATAAAAAGAAAAAAATATTTATAGTAAAAGAGCGTGGGATGCAATTTACTATATTTTTATAATAATAACATAGTACTTTTATAAATAATTACAAATAAAATTATAATTGTAACATTTAATATCAAGCACCCCAGGCTTTTTTACTGTTATTGAATTATTTTCTACTTTTCAGTCTGGTTTGCTAAAAAACCTGTTTTTTTACCTATAACTTACTTTAATAAACAGCTAGTTTTACAGTTAAGACAATAAAATAAAATAAACAAACCACCATGTATATTGCTTAAATAATAAATTACATATCCCTTTTAAGATCCACTGTAGTTTTCAGTTACATTAATAGACTATTTTTACCATAAAAATAAATAAAAAAGCTTACTACCACTAACTTACCAGTAACTATCGCAAATAAAAAACAATAATATTAAAATAAAAACATAACATTTTCAAAGTGAGTTTGACAAATAAAGACGCTGAATGCATATTATTATACATCATGAGCGTTGTAATGTATTTTGTCTTTTATTTGGACAATAATTGCCACAGAATTTCTAAAACAAAAGGGGTAATGGAATAAGGCAATTACGGACAATAGTGTGAAATAAAAACTATACGCCATTTAGTAAATTGCGGGCTGATTGCTGCGATGAATGTTTGTTTTAATAATAAAGGTAGTTTTTGGTTCTGTTTTACAAGTATATTATGTTAAAAATCACCCATTTATGTTTGCACCCTAAGGACAACAGTTTGCTATAAGGCAATATTAGCTTGACAAATAAAGAATGCATAATATTTTACACCATAAGCACTGTAATACAGGGTCGATTTTATGTATGGAAACGGTCGATTATTTGCTAAAGTAAGATAGCTAACAAAGAATGTTAAATACAAAACTTTTAGGGTTTTTAGAAAGCTATTACACTGCACATAAACTAAGTATACAGGATCACTCAAAAAGCTATGGAAGAACAAAGTTAGTTTATTTTAAATGAAACCCCCTGTATATTATTCAATATTTTAATTACTTAGAAGATTCTAAAAAAAATTATTAGGCATACTACATAGCCAATCTTAACCGTTTTAGAGATATCGAGTTATTACATTCATTAATTTTCTAGTCCATGAAGTTACCTTAGAAAATATTTATCTCCATAACAATGTTGTTTTGTCATCTTGAACACAGATATGCCAAAAAAACTTACATTTACAATTTGTGAACAATTTTCGCGTAAAAATGGCACGTTTAAGTGATACCAAGCGCATAGAAATTTTAACGATGATAGGGTACGGCGATAGAACACGGTGTTTTACCCAAGTGATGAATATTTTTAATGAATTGCATCCAGATCGGGAACCTATAACTAAATCAACTGTTTCCAAAACATTGCAGCGTTTTCATGAAACTGGAGGTGTGAAAGATCGACCAAAAAGTGGAAGACCGGTAAGCGTTAGTAATCAAGAAAATTCTCTAAATGTCATGTTAGATGTGGTAGAAAATCCAATAAATTTGACATAACAGCGGGCTTTAAATCAGAATATAAGTCGATATTTCATTCATTCCTTCAATTCAAATCAAGACGATTTTGATCGCAGAATTCAGTTTTGCGAAATCATTATGGATAAATTGAATCAAAATGTCAACTTTGTCAACCACATTATATTTTCTGATGAATCAACTTTTGTTTAAACGGGCACGTAAATCGACACAACTGTAGATATTGGTCAGACCAAAACTCACATTGAATGGAACAAGTTAATACCCAACTACCACAAAAAACCAATGTTTGGTGTGGCATTATTGGTGGAAACGTCATAGGATCCTATATTATACATGGAAATTTGAACTTTGAACGATATTTATTACTTTTACAAGAGAATATTGCTCCACAGCTCAGACGATTATTCCCGAACCACAATAATCCCAATTTACCGGCTAAACAAATATGGTTTTAACATTTTTTTTTAGAATCTTGTAAGTAATGGAAATATTGAATAATATACAGGGGGTTCCATTTAAAATAAAGTAACTTTGTTCTTTCATGGCTTTTTGACTGATCCTGTGTACTTAGTTTATGTGCAGTGTAATAGATTTCTAAAAACCCTAAATTTTTTTATTTAATATTCTTCGCTAGCTATTTTACTTTAGCAAATAATCGACCGTTTCCATACATAAAAGCGACCCTGTATAATTTGTTTTTTATTTAGGCAATAATAACCCTACAGTTTCTAAAACAAAAGCGATAATGGAATAAGCCAGTTACGGATAATGGTGTAAAATAAAAACTAACGCCATTTAGTAAATTGCAGGCTGATTGCTGTAATATATGTTTGTTTTAGTATTAAAGCTATTTATGTTTCTTTTTTATATGTATATTCTGTTAAAAATCACTTACTACCTGCACTGCACCTTTAGGGCAAGAGTTGCTTTAAGGCAACATTATCTACATACATATACCGGTTGTCCTAAAAGTGAAGATACACAGAGCAACAACAGATTACTTAGGTCAAAATAATTCAATTTACGTAAACTTGTCTTATCTCAAAGTTGATAATAACTTATATACAGGGTGTCAAACTTTTAATTTCGTTTTTTCGTAATAATTTCTTAACTAAATGACATAGCGGTACACAATTCCCTAATTGTCGGGGATTCTTTAAGGTAAGAAATTCAAATTCCATGTTTTAATATTGCTAGTAGAGGGCGCCAGCTACGACCTACCCCACATGTTTTAGATGGTATAACTTTTTTAAGATTGGTTTATTAACCTGTTTATTAAAAAATAAGTTACTTTAATTCCCCTTGTATTAAAATATATACCTCATTTAAGTCTCAAGGAGCAACTGTTTTCAAAATGAACGCACTTCTTAGGACTCCGCAGTTTTCTTAAGGAAAATGGGTTTCGGCCAATTGTTTTCAAACTTTGCATAGTGATTATTCTCGACCCGCAAACCCCCCTAACTCCCCCAAATTCACTCTCAAAAATCCCCAAATCCCCAGTGACCTTTGAGGATGGTTTTGTAAGGGTTGGAAGAGTTTTTGGGTTTTGTGTCTTAGTTAATATCAACTTTGTGATAAGGTAAGTTTACGTAAATTGCATTATTTCTACCTAAGGGATCTGCTGTTGCTCTGTGTCCCATTACTTTTGGGACACCCTGTATAAACGCAAAAAGGCCATTGAAACACTAATTGGTAAATGTTAAAAACTACTTTACCTATGAAAATAAATTTTGGCACGAAGGTAGATTTTGAGTAGAAGTGGTTAAATAAGAAAAAATTACTTTTTTTTTGCTAAAGGGTAGAATGGAAGGGGGTAAAAGTTTGCAATAGGCTATTGGTAACGATTAAAAATGATCTGCTTTACAATTTTTTGGAATAAACCCTAGAGACTTAAAATAAGTATAAAACTTTATATACAAAAATCGTCATTTTTTGATAAAAACCTAGTTGCCTATGGATCGTTTAAATAATTAATATATAAATGAAAATAAATAGCAAAATAAAAAAAAAATATTTATAAATAATAATGTTTAATATGGAAAGTGTAAATACTATGGAAATAAATATAAAGTGTGTAGTTTTAATAATAAGGTTCTTTTTTTTTTAACGAATGCACACTGGTCCCAAAAAATAAAAAAGCGAAAATAACTCATTTTTGTCAAAGTTATTTTTAAGGTAAAATATTTTGTATGTATTTAAAAAAATGACCCACCTATCAATAAAAGAATTTTAGGTGGATATGATAACGTATGCTTTTGTTACGGCTTTTCAAAGTTATACCAATTTGGGCAAAATTTTCGACTTTATAGACGTGTGCTTTGTGCCTAAAGTTTGCGAATCGACTGAGTCTTGTAACAAGTGATTATTTTCTATTTAATTATAGCTAAAATATCTTTAAGGTGGGTAGCTTATAATAAAAAAGTTTTAAAGGTTTATATTCAATAAACTTTAGTATAACAGATAATTTAATTCCCCCCTCTTGTATTAATAGATATCAAGTATTAGCTCATTTTGCGTTGACCTACTAAAAAAGTCCTATGAGTCCCAATGTAGATAAAAATTTAAATAGATGACCTGATCGTTTTATAACAACATATTAAAAATTGGCTTGCTACCATGTGCACACCTTGCATATTTACAACAGTCTTTAGATGAATACGTCTGCGCCCCATACGACATAGCCGATTATCAGTTCGTTAAAAAAAAATTGATAGCTTGAATTGTTTTAGTTTTCAATTTACCGTTTAAATAACTTTTAACATTGTTTTTTTGTATTCAGATTATAAATATTTTTTAGCCAAAGCTTATTTATTGCTCATACTTTTTAAAAAAAGTACTAAGTAAGTTTTTAATAAAGATCTCGTTTACTAGTTTAAATATTTACACATTTGTCTAAAATAATAGTCTTGTAGGAATTAATAATAAATATGTCTATGTTAACCAGAAGACATGTTTTTTATATTTTATATGAAAAGTCTGGTAAGGGGCATTCTTTTTTAATTGAACACTTAATCACGTATTTAATAAAACATTTCAAAATAAAAGATAATAACGTTTAGTCAAAAGCGGCTTTAAAAAGAGTCCACAATTAAAAATACTAGGAATGTTTTTAGGCAAAAATAAGCAATGGCTTAATGTAATCATTAATTTTAAGACCGAAATAAACAAGCAGCTTTCAGAACATTAGAAGATGAAACCAGACCAAGCACTTTATACGGAATAACTGTAGGCTGCCATAAAAACTATTTTTTGAAATCACTGATAAATCTTAGAGAAAGAGAGCTGAAAATTTAACACAGAAATATGAAGTATGGATTGCTCATTTTATCGGATCCACTAATATCTTCACTTAGAAATCCACCCAAAAAATGTCACCTTCCCATTTTTTGAAGTTCTTCATTTATTGGTAAACCTGATATCCAACAAAATAATATTGCTTCATTTTCTGTAAAAACTGACACAGATTCAGATGACCTTTTTACATCTTTAAGGGATACAGATAGCGACAATGAATAAAATATTTTTTTTTTTTAATATCGATATTATTTTTAGCATAATTATTTAGAATATGACTTTATGAGATAAAAGTGAATAAAAAATAAAGTTTTTTACATAGTTTTTAATGTTATTTGATTTTTGAAATTAATAGATCAAAACAGAAATAAAAAAGGTAAGATTTGAACTTTTTTAGGAAATCATCCTGTATAAAATTTCTCAACATGGTTAGATTATTTAAAAAAAAAATCACGCTACTTGTGTTAGTGTGATGTAGATAAAATGCAAAAATGAATCATTTTCGTTTTTAAAAAAATTCGGACCACTGTGGAATGGTAGAATAATATACAGGTTATCTTATTTAAAACAAAGCAACTTTGCATAATACCTGTTAAACTATAACCGATAAAAAAAATTGAGCATGACATTAAATTCCAAGTAGAATTCCACACAAATTAGCTATTTACATTTTTTTCTATCTCCACTAAATACCAAGGTGTGCTTAAATCGTCAAAATCTAAAAAACCGCATGTATCTTCGAAATGAATTAAGTTAACCCCGATTTGTTTTCAAGGTTGCAGTTGTTACAAAAATTAAACTCTAGAATGTGCCATAAAATTTGCTTTATATCTGGTAGTTTTTCCAATACCATAAAATCCAATGTAAAGAAGTCACCCTGTACAATTTAAGTATAATAGGTACTTGTGTATCAAGGCCGTAAAGTTCATCTTTTTTGGCCGAATCAAAAATTTGCGGCTTAGGCGTAGCCGAGGTCAAGCAAGTTTTAGATGAGACCAAAAAAGATCATTTGGCCGAGGTACTCACAACATTTTTTAGGTGACTGTTTTATCAAGTGGGTACAATATTTTATTTGCTTTTTTAATTTTTAAAATAAGAAAAAAACTGAAAAGCAGTTTAAAATTTTTATCGATTAAATTATGTTAATATGGTACATTGAAAACATCATGTAATAAAAATTATAAACAGAACTTAGTCCTATAAAAATGGCAACAAATTAGTCTTATTTATTATTAATTGTTATGTTAAAAGTACATTTATTAAACTATAAAAATTAAATTCTACTTTTAGTCCTGAGATTATTAACAGTATGTCATTTTCCAGTTTATTATTTCTAATATTCTTTGATTTAGAATCTTTAAAAAAAATTAAATAGAAAAGCACAAACCTTCTCTTTTTTCGAAATCTTTACATTCCCTTCCGCAAAAATTCTATTTGATATTTATTATTTTCTTAAAATAGAATCCTTATTGTAGCCTTTCACTACTGAATTAGACTTCGAACCTCTGAGGCTTTTTAACATTAAAATGTCTGTCCCTGTTTTAACCAAAAGAGAAGAGAACTTTTTTTAAAGGCGTGACCTGTATATCTATTAGCATTTGGCAACTGTAGATACTGTACAATAAGGGATGGTATTTTTCCAAAAATTTGTACACCGACAACTTGTGACAAACATTTGCTGTGGGGGGGACTTATATTTTCAATTAGTTTATAAGTTATTGTAAATACTTGTTTGTTACCAGTTTTTGTTTTAGGAAGTGTGATTATTAACACAATTCCTTTGTCTTATATATTGTTTATTGTCTCTCCTACAGGCACCAGCCAATTTAATAAACAAACACACCTACAAATAAACACAGTATAACTATTATTAAATTAATTAATTTTAAAATTGTTTTAATTTGCTACCTTCCACAACAAATGGTTCTCATCTAGCGCTTCTGTTAGGAACTTATAGTCTAAGAGCTGGCTGCAAAAAACCTGGCCCATCGAGTAACCGGATAAAATATGTTTTAAATAATACTACTCACTGTATCTATTGAAAAAATCATTTAGTGCCAGGGCAGATAGGGTGCATAAAATTACTATGTTTTTTCTAAGGTACATTTTTTGGACATGAACTGTACTAATCGAGTAACCGCTTGAAACTAATTTTAAAATGTAGTTTTAAGTGAATAAAAAATAATTATAAACAAGTGCGTCGTTAAATCTGGTGCTAACCCCATGGCACGACACTTTTTAATTTTTTTTTGTTGCGTTACTGTACCCATCAAGTAACCGCTTTAAACTATAAGCAAATTAAAGTTTAAATTTTTCTTATTAAAAAAATACGTTACTGCCACTTCTATTCTAGTGACAAATGCCTGGCACGATACTTTATATTTCTTGAAGTCCCATGCTATTACTTATACAACCTATTATAGAAACATTTGGGAATAGATGAATAAACATCTGATAAACACTTATAGTGATTTTTAAGTATTTTTTTTATTTATACGAGTATTTTATTAAGTATAAAAATGAAATACAATGCAATTGTTTTCTTATATTCTACTAGTAATAAAAAACTTAAATATCTAAAAATATACATTGAAACATATATATGGAATTATCATTAAATATCATCATGATCATCATCATCATTATAATCATGATCATCGTCACTACTGTCATGATCATCGTCACTTTTGTCATGATTATCATCATGGTCGCCTTTATTTTCATAATTATTATCATCGTTATTATCGTCATGATCATCATTATTTTTGTTGTGATCATCATTATCATAATAATCATCGTCACAATTATCAATTTCATTAAGCTCTACTTCATTAAGTTCTACCATAACAATTTCTTTAACTAAAAGAGGTGTTGGATCACCTTCAAACCAAAGCGGTTCAATTTTATTGTCATTAACTGTCCATCCGCATTGTTCTGGTAAGAAATTGATGCAGTTAGCTTCTGTAGCATTTTGCCTCATTGAAGTTACGTAAATGGTTCGTAAATTTTTTGTTTCAGGGACTTCCAAGATGGTGGAAGTTGAGTTGAATCAAATATTTTTACATTTTTCATAAAATATTCTGCTACAGACGTTCACGTAAATTGATTTTGAAACGTTAATAATCTCGCATTTTTTATTAATTAATATCGTAATACTTATACTATTTTTGCTTACGAAACACGTGCATACGTTTAGCTTTTTCAAAATAAGCTTCATCGAAGTCTTTGAAATTGTTAGCACGACCACACACAAAACACACCTTCATTGTTATCGTTTCGAAGCACTTTTTGCACTTTTTTAACAATGATTAATAAATATACTCCAAAAAAATTTGAATTGCTTTAATAGAACACGTGCGCACTGCACCAGAACTAGTTCAGTAACTGAGACGCCCAATGTTTGCATCAAGTTTGGACAGAGTCTCCATGCATCTTTTTTTAATGTTAAATGTCTCTGTCTCGATAGCATGGGGCTTGAAGAAATATAAATTATCGTGCCAGGCATTTGTCACTAGAATAGAAGTGGCACTTATGTATTTTTTTAATAAGAAATATTTAAACTTTAATTTGATTATAGTTTAAAGCGGTTACTCGATGGGTACAGTAACGCAACAAAAAAATAAATAAATAAATAAAAAAAGTGTCGTGCCATGGAGCTAGCACCAGATTTAACGTGGCACTTGTTTATAATTATTTTTTATTCCCTTAAAACTAAATTTTAAAATTAGTTTCAAGCGGTTACTCGATTGGTACAGTTCATGTCCAAAAAATGTACCTTAGAAAAAACATAGCAATTTTATGCACCATATTGCCCTGGCACTAAATGATTTTTTTAATAGATACATTGAGTAGTATTATTTAAACATATTTCATTCAGTTACTCGATAGGCCAGATTTTTTGCAGCCAGCTCTCGCTCTATTATTAACATAATAAAATTGTGGAAGTAGTTAAACCATATTGTGGACTTCTTTTAATTTTTTAGCCTCGTGTATATTGCACCATTCTATAAAAATTTTATATTATTTTAAATAGGTCTGCCGAGATTGTTCTGGTAGAAAATCTAAAGTCGCCGCTTTTGCGACTTCATAAATTTCAGCCGGATTATCACTTCCTGTATCACTTATTTTGCGTAATTTTTAATATAATTTTTCATTTATTCTAAACATTATTGTTAAGTTGACACTGACAGATTGTTAATAAACTGTCTAGCAATGAACTCTATCCTAGCCATCCAGGCCACCTTCGTAAAGATAAAGCGGCCGTAAAGTAAATGCAACCAAAGGGTTATAAAAAGTGGCTGTAAAGTAAATGCGGCAAAAAAAGTTATAATTACGGGCGCTAATATATCTATAAAATAAATATTTTTGTCACAGTGCCTAAAATAGTATATTACATACCCAGGTGGAAAGTGTTTCATTTCTGTCGAGAGATGCGTTATACTTCTCGAGACAGAAATGAAACTTTCCACCGAGGTTTGTATACTACTTTATTTACAACCACTTTATTTATTTCTTATTGTTTTAAATTGAAATTATGAAAATTGATCCGGTAATAATTTTATTAGGCGGCCGTGCTTCGCAATTTGTATCGTTGTCATGGTAACGTGTTGTCAAAGTGTCAATACATACAGTGTAAGATGGATGCTTTAAATTTAAATAGTAATTTGTTTAAAATAAAAAAAAAATGTTATCAGAAATTGAGTTTTCTGCTACTCCACCAGAAATTCGAGAATATTATTATTATTATTATTATTAGAATGCGTATGTTCGTGTGTCACTATACCATTTTGAAATATCAATACTCAATAAAATTACAAAAAAACTTTAAACCGGGTGGAAAGTGAGCACTTTCCACCCGGGTGGAAAGTAGAAGTCAAAAAACGTCAACTTTCCACCTTTCAAAGATAGGTGAAATGTCATTATCACATGCATGGTTGTAAATAAAATACAGGGTGGCCGGCCATATTTTGACCCATTTTAATCGAGAATAAGTTTGGAACAATTAAAGATATCAAGATGCGGTTTTTGCAGATGCACTTATATTTCTTTAAAGTTTATTCTCGTACCTTCACGGTTTCATTGTGACATTCCATTAGCTCAAAAACAAAATGGCCGATTTTCCACTATAGGACAACTATGTTATTTTAAATGGAACGCCCTGTATATGTTTCTATATTTTCAAAATTTAATCTTTCCCCTTTAAAAAAATGTAACACAAGCTATGGTTATCTCAAAAAACAACGTATTTATTGACGTTCGAAGAATTGACTGCATGTCGGCCAACAATATTATTTAACAATTAAAATTTGCTTCATATGTTACAAAAAAAAAGGATCGCCAAAGGTTTAGGTTATTCGCAAAATAATAGTTACAATAAAGTACAGTCAAATCTGGTGAACGAGGTGGCCAGGAAATAGCGCCTCCTCTTCCAATCCACCGGTTTCCAAAACGTTGGTCAGTGAATCCTTGGTAATGTTAGCATAATGTGGTGTAGCCCCATCTTGTTGAAAATAGACGAAATTCAATAGATTTTCTTCTTGCAATTGGGGATAAAAAAATATTTCCAGCATATCAACGTAAGTCCAAGAGGTTACAGTTGGTTCATGAAAAAAAAATAGCCCATAAATTTTTTGCTTTGACATACCACTCCAGACTGTGACTTTTGGCGAATCTCTAACGTGTTCGTTATATTGTCGAGGATTTTCTGTTGCCCAAAACCTGCAGTTATGCTTATTTACTTTTCCATTGAGGTGAAATGTGGCTTCTGTCTATCCAAAAAATGTATATTGATCCTTACTACATTTTGAATTCCCTGGCAAAATTCCACCCTTTGTGGAAAATCAGTTACTTTTATTTCTTGTAACATTTGAATTTTGTATGGCTTTAATTTAAGTTCTTTTTTCATGATTTCTTGTACTGTAGTTTTAGGAATATGGACTGAACTTGAGATTTTTCTTGTTGACAATGTTGGATCTTCCTGAGTTATCTCCAGAATTTGTAACGTTTTATTTAGCAAATTCTCATTGTTTACTAATTTCTTTTTACGGGCTAGAGATCCTGTACTCCAGAATTTTCTGTACCAGATTTTAATTGAATTTTATGTGGGTGGGGCTTTATTAAACATGATTCTAAATCTTCGCTGGGTTTCTTTTACTGATTTGGTTTCGGCAAACATAATAACACATTTTCCTTTTTCGCTTAACGAGAACATTTTGCGCTTCCTAATTAAAATAACTTGTCAAAAGTGACCAACAATGGCTGACAATGGGGCTTTTGCGTTATGGAAACGAGATAACTTTTGTTTCCACAGGCGACTTTTCAAAAACCCTTTTAAAATAATATTCTATTCGACATACAGTCAATTCTTTGAGGTCAATAAATGCATTATTTTTTTAAGATAACTATAGCTTGTGTTACATTTTTTTAAAGGGAAAGATTAAATTTTAAAAATATTGAAACATATACAGGGTGTTCCATTTAAAATAACAAAGTTGTCCTATATCGGAAAATCGGCCATTTTGTTTTGAGCTATGGAATGTCACATAAAAATGGTAAAGATACGAGAATACACTTTAAAGAAATATAAGTATATTTGGAAAACGCATCTTGATATCTTTATTTGTTCAAAAGTTATTCGCGATCAAAATGGGTCAAAATATGGACGGCCACCCTGTATATTAAAGACTTTTCGCCCTTGTCTGGCTAATGCGGCAATAGTATTTTTGTAAATATAAAAAAAGCTTGAGAATTACACAAAATACTACAAACTACTAGAATTTAAAACATATAGCCGTCCCGTCCCTTTATTAAGTAGATAACTTGTTTAAGAATTAAAATCGCGTGATAGGCCGTGGTTTCGGTAGTGTATAAATATATTTAGCCACTTAAAATGCCCGTATTTCCAAGAAATAATTCATTGAGCCTGCTAAATGTCTGATGGAAAAATTGTTGTAGTGCATGCATTGCAAAAATGGTAACGTGATGTCCTGTTTTTAGATATTTTAAAACACTTAATGTCAAAAAAAATAAATTATTGATTTATTTATGAAAGAATCGTATAGACCCTTTAAATTAACAAATACGGTAAAGGGATATATATTGATTTTAGATTATGAAAACCTTAAACGAGGAGTCCAGCAAAGAAACATTATACCCAATTTTTAATTCCTAAAGAACAAAATAGGAATGGAAATTTATATCTATCTATACAATTCAAATAACTTGAAAAACAAATTCCTTTTACAGTTCTAGCATTCTTCGTAAATGAGGTGGATTAAACAGAAAAAAAAACGCATTCTCAGTCGACGTTGAGGTACGATCTGCTGTTTTTGTTTTCACTGTTAGTAGTCTTCTGGCAATAGAGTTCTTATTTTTCAAGGAATTTTTGATTTATCCCTAAGCAACGGTAGAGGATTTTCACCCCTCATTCTTCTTAATTGTCGTCAAATGTGCTTCAGCATCGGCCAGTCAACTCGCTGAAGAACGGCGAAAACAATGCCCCGTATGAAGGTTCCGATTTGGAAGCTACAGAAATCTTGCTATAGCAGCAGGGATTTTTCCAAAGTTAATTCTGGCGAGATCTTTGGTACATTTACCCTTCGCTTATTTTAGAAAAAGTCTTCGATGTCCTACATTTGCTCGATGATTTCGGTAATAATCCATATAATTATATATTTTTCAACGATAGTGAAATTTCGTGGTACCTTGGTTTTAGTATCTCGTATGTGAATCATCAGTAAAGTGCCCATATCTTCTAAGTTGTCAATAGAAATCTGACAAAGCTCCTTCCTGTGACGGGCAACAAATATTCCCAAAATGGCATCTACTTTCATCAGAAGGTATTCATCATTAGGTGTACAGTTCAGAAACTGGTCAATTTGCGCTTTGCTTAGAAACTTTAATTTTTTGGGTTGGTATCCTTCTCCTTGTCGCTTTAAATAAGCGATAAGTTTAAAAAAATTACTAATATCCACGTCATTGCTTATGCGTAGCATAGCTTTGATCATTAAATAAGTCAACCATAACGATGATGCTTTCCAAATCATCGCTTTTTCTTTAAAATACGCCGGAAATATATTTTTGGTATATTTTTCAGCAACACCTTTTTCCCTACACCAGTTTATAACCTTATTGTAGGCAATATTATACCGGGTGGTGCGTCGCCAGACTGGCCATAGGAAATCCTATGTAAAATTTGATACATTGAAATATTGGCTCCCCTATTGAATTTACAACAAAATTGTATTAGACTATTTTGAAGACGTTGATAAGATTAGCTCACATTCTAAATTTCTTTTTTCCGATAAAGCAATTAAAAGTTATTTAAGAAAAACTATTTGTAAAATCGTTGCATACCTGCTACATATCTTAATGAATAATGCAACTGCTTAGAGCGAAATAATAATGTACTCGATGGAAGAGCTCAAGAAAATAATGCCGATTTAGATGTTTCACTTCATGTGGAAGAAAATAAAGGAATTAGACCCAGGCTTCTTGGCAAAGTTGTAGGAAAAAATCACAGCACAGTAGTACGCAAATTAAAGAAATATAAATATCCGTACGAATATCAAAGACAGCAGGAAATAAGGGAAGGCGATGAGATCCGAAAATCAGATTTTTGTTTTGAAGTTATGAAAATGGCGAATAACGATAGGGACTTCTTACGCAATATTTGTTTTAGTGACAAATGCACCTTTACATTAAACAATCAGATACTGGAGCAAAGAAAATGAACACAGATTTGTATCTACAAGGACTCTATACCCTCAGAAGGTAAACGTTGGGGCGAGTATATTTGGACATCGGATTATTCGACCTTTTTTCTTAAATCACAATTTGGGAACAGAAACTTTTTAGAACTGTTACAAAATCAAGTGGGGCCGGCATTGAAACAAGTTGCACCTGACAATCAAGACATTTGGTTTAAAATGGATGGTTGTCCTGCACACAACTCACGAGAAGTAAGGGAATATGTTCAAGATGTTTTAAATGGACTCACTATAGGACCAAATTACACCATAAATTGGCTAGCTGGGTCTCCTGATCTTTCTCCAAACGACTTCTTCCTTTGGGGTCATATTAAAAATGTTATTTATACAAATTTATGTTATTAAAATTTAGAAGAATTAAAAGTTTCAATTTCAGCGGCGTGCGATCGACTATCGGCATTTCAACTTCATAATGTAAGAACTGAATTTTATAACCGTTTAGGATATTGCTTAGCAGTAAACGGAGGTCTGTTTGTGCAGCTAATTAAAAAACATTAGCTTTTAGTTTCAATGTGTTGTGTTAAAACGTATTTTTAGACAGTTTTTAAGTGTGTTTTTTTCACCTTCCTATAAAATTTTTCAATTATGTAAAAATCTCATTATGTAGTTCAATGTAATTACTTGTATTTATTAAATGATTACAACCATTTTTTCTCTTTAATACTGTAAAACATGTTGAAATAACTAATACAAAGTAAAACGTGAAGTAAAAAGTTGACAAGACATTTTATTTATTACTGGTGGATTCATTAAGGTATGTAGCAGGTATGCAACCATTTTACAAATAGTTTTTCTTAAATACCTTTTAATTGCCTTATCAGAAAAGAACGAAATTTAGTATGTAAGCTAATCTTATCAACGTCTTCAAAATAGTCTAATACAATTTTGTTGTAAATTCAATGGGGGAGCCAATATTTCAATGTATCAAAATTTACATTGAATTTCCTATGGCCAGTATGGCGATGCACCACCCGGTATTGTATTCGAGATTTCCTCGGCAGTAAATCCAGCGATGTTCTACTGGCACCTTTATCTATCTCTTTAAATGGATCGATGCAACCAATACTTTTTCCTACATTTTCTTCCATTTTAAGTTGATTTTAATTAAAAACTAAAACGAGCTTAAACTGACACGATGTATCAAATTTAAAGTAAACATGCCGTAACTAACCAGCAATAACAACGGTTGTAAGAATTCATTAATAAATGCCAACTTCAATAATTTTTTTATACGATGCTATGTAAAACTATATCTTTCAATTTTGAAATAATTTAATTTTTAATTGCATTATTGCGTATGTAGAAAAAATATTGTATGATATTTGTGTTAAAAGTTTTAAGGAACTTATGTGAGTCCAATTTACATTCGTGCCTTAAAATTGTACTTTTAACACTTGTATCATGAATAATTATAATTTTAAGACTATATTGTGCCTTCATAAGCAATGGTAGGTAATCAATATGTAAATAAATAACCACTTTCTTTTAAGCAACGGATAGTACTAAGATATTAAAAATCTAAAATATTGGGTCTTAGGTATATTATTATTATTATTACTATATTAAGTCTTATCATGCATTTGGATTTATTAAGGAATATTATAATATAAATGTTTATAAAATTTACTTTTTTGAGTTTTATTATTATTATTTTTTATATCTTTTTTATCAGAACTTTCAAGATGTACTTTATTTACATGGGATAAAAAACTAATAAAAATACTTACATAAAATGGTTAATTAGATCTTGAAGATGTATTAAGGAAACTTACCTGAAAAGAAAATTTATTAACAGTTATGATATTTAATTGTAAACAATTATGATCTAGGTAAAGCATCAGTAAAATGTGTCTTGTATTTATTTAGGTATATACTAGGAATAAATAGTTCCCAACAAATATAGCTTTTGTTTTATTACAAAAA
>JAHBCN010007824.1:0-41494 GCA_019359885.1 Listronotus oregonensis | reverse complement strand
ATTACATTAAAATGTAATTTTTTAGCAGAGTCCTTGCATAATAAAGCGTTTCATGTGTCAACACTGTCAAGAAGCTCGTGAGCCAAAATGTAGGGGTATCTCTAAACGCGAGTATGAAAATAACTGTCATGGTTGGCCCCGCCGATTCTGCGCAATAACAAAATTCCACGAAATAATTTAATGTGTTGCCTACTTACACACTGATAAATCAGTGTGAAGTTAGCCAACATATAATTTTATGAGAGCCGGAGTACCGTTTTTTGGATTGATCAAAACCTTCTTATTTTAGTGATTAGTGCTTATTAAATTGTGACTATAATTTTGTGTTTATTGTTTGTTACTTATAATATCGTAACAAGATGACTAGAGGTTGTATGGTTTTGTCTTGCGAATCCAAGGGTAACATACCCGTCTTTTTAACTTTAGGTAAGTATTTTTTATATTTAAATTAGGTGCTTCTTATAAGACGTAACGTTAGGTAACCGAATAAATAATAATATATCAATTATGAATAATAGAAAATGAAAATTTCATAGGAAATATTAGTGAGAAAAGTAAGGCAATCTTAACTATCTTTTAGATGATTTCCACAATGTTTGTGTATTTCTGTGGATTATTAAAAAGAAATAAGGTTTACATTTAGGTACTTTTATTTCATTTAATAATTTAGTACATTCTTTTAAAGGATCAAAATTATTGATTACTGGGCAGACCAGGCAAATTTTAATATATACAGGTCCCTCTAATTGAATGAAAGGAAGTACAATTTTGGTACGGTTTTGGCGCTGATTACAAATCTAAAAAAATCGGCAATGTTTCGTTTTCGAGATATTCATCATCAAAATTGAAAATCAAACTAACCTTATTTACACTATTCCTCCTTCTTTTTGCACAAAATTTTTGATTTTTACACCAAATTGGCACACAATATTTCACAAACACCTTTTAAAAATTTTTTTATGTTTATTTTACACCTTTTTTACACTTTTATTTTTTAAGCAAATATGGCTGCTGCCTTTGAACTTAAAAGTTCGCAATTTAATGGAAAGAAGATGTAAAATAAATAAAAATACAAGGTTTTAAAAGGTGTTTATAAAATATCGTGTGCCACTTTAGTGTAAAAATCAAGAATTGTGTACAAAAAGAAGGGAGAATATAGTGAAAATGAGGTAAGTTTAATTTTCAACTTTGATGATGAAGATCTCGGAAACGAAACGTTGCCGAAAAGATATTTTTTCAGATTTGTAATCAGCGCCCCAAAAAACCCCTGTATAACAAATTTGATCAAAATCGAAGAGGAGGCAACTTTCGAGACAATACCATTAGTTTAAAAATAAATTAAATTTTTGGTTTCTTAATCTTGCATTATCAACTTTTTAAGCTCGACATACTGTACACACATAATATTTACCGGATACTGTTACAATGGATACTCAGGTACCAAAGGTTACTAAACATTTTTAACCACTGTTATTCTGTCTCATGAATGTTTGTTATTAGTGAAAAGTATAAAAAATTTTACTTTTTAATGTACAATCAGAATCTTAGGATTAAACTCATTTACACTATCTTGCCCTTCTTTTATCACAAAATTGGTGATAAGTACATAATACTATTATACAATGTTTGAAATTTATTTTAAAAAATCGTGTTTTTTTTATTTACAAAGATTTTTGGTAAAAATACGAAACTTCCAAAAATATCGACCATTTAAATAGAAGGCAGTAAAGTGGCGCCATCTATTCTTTCCATATTATATCAAATGATATAAAATCTAATATTACACAATAATTTTAAATATTCTATAGTAGTATCCTTTAATAACCAACAATTTTGTGCAAGAAAAAAAAAACAGTGAATGTTCGAATTTCACATTTGATGATGTCAATTTTATAGATAGTAACAAAGAATTATGGAAATCCGGCCCTGACCTACTATTCATTGCGCAAATTCCGCGGGGCCAACCCCTCTATTCCCGCTGCCCTGCACGCCTGGACAATTTTGTTCTACAGTCACAGATTTAACTAAAACCAGATGTGAAAGCCGGGTCGGCTCGATTGAAGTTCTTGACTCGAGCAACACACAAAGGCATCGCTATAGCCAGAGGCATTCTTTTAACGGGCAGCGGCTACCTGCACTACTGAAAATCAGACTTTTTATTTTCAAGGACAGGAACGTATTGCACGAATCTGTCAAAATTAAAAGGTATGCAAATTAATAATGACTATTTTTAAGCTTCAGTATTGGAATATTACTTGGGTTTAATATTAAAATACAGGGTGTCCGAAAAGTCTGGACTGGGTCAAATATCTCGAGAACGAAAGGTTGGATTTCCAAGATTGCAACTGAACTTTGTTTTTGACACAATCGTCTATCTAATTCTGATGTCAAAACCACCCCCACTCCTCTTAAGGGGGTGAACGTAAGGGTGGTTTTATAATTTTAAGTAGAAACCCCTATTTTTTTGCATTTTCGGATTTCTCAAAAAATTCTGTGTTTGGCCCCCAATTTTCACCCCCAACCCACGCCACCCCTTCACAGGGGATAAAAAAAACGAAAAAAAGTTAAAAAATAAAACTAAAACTGAACAGTTTAAATATTTAATTAAATCCGCAATAAAAATAAACATGTACAAAAACATGTTACCCAATCTCAAATTTCACCCCAACCCTCGCCACCCCTCCACAGGGGATAACAAAAATTATTTAAACAAAAATGAAACTGAACATTCTAAATTCTTAATTAAATCCATAATTAAAATAAACATGTCAGAAAAATATGTGACCCGATCTAAAATTTTACCCTTCAAACCTTGCCACCCTTTCATGGGGGATGACAAAAATTAAGAAAATAATATTGCAATAAAAAAATGTTTATTTTTATTACGGATTTAATTAAGAATTTAGAAGGTTCAGTTTCAATTTTGTTTTATTAATTTGTTTCATCCCCTGAGGGGGTGGCGAGGGTTGGGTTGAAATTTGAGGTGGGGTTACATGTCTATTTTCATTGCGGATTTAATTAAATATTTAAACTGTTCAGTTTTAGTTTTATTTTTTAACTTTTTTTTCGTTTTTTCATCCCTGTGAAGGGGTGGCGGGGGTTGGGGGTGAAAATTGGGCCGACAAGAATTTTTGAGGAATCCGAAAATGCAAGAAAATAGAGGGTTCTATTTAAAATTATAAAACCACCCTTACGTTCCCCAAGGGGCGGGGAGGTTTTTGACATAAGAATTAGATAGACAATTGTGTCAAAAACAAAGTTTAGTTGCAATCTTGGAAATCCAACCTTTCGTTCTCGAGATATTTGACAGTCCAACTTTTCGGGCACCCTGTATATTTTTCTTCAAGCGTCCAAATAATAACTTAGGCACAGCAGGATTTTTTTATTTACACTAGAATATCTCCAATAAATCATATAATAGTAGAAATACCAATATTGTAATATTCAAATCTTACAACGCGTATTATGATAGAAATACCAATGTTGAAATATTCAAATTCTCAATTAATCACCCTTACAATATTCATAATTAATTTTTTTTTTTTTTAAGTTCTGACAATTTTAAGCGCATTATAATTTGAAAGTGTGATTATTATAGCAGCACGAAGCCAAGCTTCACGTCTAAAAAATGTCTATTGTGATTTTTGAATCTGAATAAATAAATCGAACCTACCTTATAGAGTCACTTGGAAGCGAAAAAAAGTTATTTCTTTATTATTAGATGTACAGCATCTACATATGCACTTATAACCTGTAATGTTATAAAAGTCGAAAATAATAAATATATTAAACTGACTTTTACGCCCGCACTAGCCTCGTTTCACAGTAACTAGTAAACTAAACAGTTCAACGCACGCGAGAAACGGCTCCCGTAATAAATGATCCGCCGTTGAGCGGACCATTATAGTGGGGGACGCTGACCGTGCCGCCCAGAGAAATAGAAGGGGGGAGAAAGCGCTTCGACCACTGCGCATCCAATTTTACGAGGACGGCATGTGAGCCGCCATGGTTGCTTCTACTTGTCAAATCAAAATTGACATTTGTTTTGTTTTCTTTGTTGTTCTTATGGAATAAAAAGGGTTGTCGTATAAACAAGAGTTTTTCGTAAATGTTTTGTTTACGTTTTGGATTAGATTTGGCTTAGTATCTTTCGTTTTATTTTAGTTAAGTGTTCCATTTATAATGCTTTAATTTAGTTTAATGAACTATGTCTTGTTGCGTGAGAGGGTGTTCCAATTCTAGAAGATATAGTACAGCAGAAGATATTATTTTCGTTTGTAAGTACCCCATTTTATATAGTGAAAATATTTTATTGGGTAAATAACCTAGAAAAATTAAAGCTAAAATAGTTTAATTGTAATTTTATAAGATAACATACATTATAATAGTTTAGGTCTCTTGATTTTTGCATACTTGCAGGTGCAACAAAATGTACATGTAATATTTTAATTTGAGATTTCCAAAAGAGGAAGTTTTGGTTAAAAAATGGCTGAGTATACTGCAAATGAACAATTGGTCAGCTAGCAGATACATTTGTTTAAAACAGTTCCTGGATAGTGAACATATAGGAAAAGGGAAAAAATTTTAAGACAAAATGTTATACCTTGCTTTTTTTTGGATGGCATTTCCACCCAAGTACCCACCAATTCCATGGCGAAACACCATACCAAAACCATTGTCTTTCCAAAACTATTCAAGGGGAAAGAATAAGAAATAAGTTAACCAAGTTTATTCCAGTTAATGGTCAATAAAACCTATTAATAAAAATATCTTGTTTTATTGTTAACCCAATAGTTTAAGCAAACTAACCTACCGGTTTAAGTGTAAGAATGTCACTTTTCTATTCCTTGGAGGGAGAGTGTGAACTTGCCCATGATTGTGTCTATATAACTCTATTATTATGGTATCTTAGTATTGGCAATTGCCACATATTAATCATTCAAATTTCCTCTGCAGCAGCCTAAATATAACCTAATTATGAAATAATTTGTTCAATTAGAATGTGTGTGTGATCTACAATATTTAAACATCGATAAAAATTATCTTAAATTATACAATACAATAAGATTAGTTTAACAGGAAACAGAAATTTATGTTTGCAATTTTACAATATTAATTGTCAAAAAAAACCTATTCTCCACAAAAAATTATTTTAAGAAAATTGAGAAAATAAGCTACAAAGGCAAGGACTATGTCTGGGACGTTATCTTGGCCATTCGTTTTAAGATCCTCAAATCTGTTAATAAATTAAATGCAAATTCGACGGATCCTGAAAGATGCGAATGACCAAGAATAGTGCCCCTGGTTGTATTCGGAAAACTAAAAAAAAGGAGTATAGGTATTGAAAAAAAGAGTATCATAAGAAAAAGATATGTGAATGGCAGCTGACCTGAGCATTGTTTAAAATGGTATAGGTAAACAAAACGAGTGGCATAAGTTAAGAGGTTAGTATCATCACAGTGCATATAAAAATTAATATATAGCATGTATTTTTTTTAAATATATAGGACCTTCCTTTTATAATTTTTATAGTAAGAAAAAAACTCACACTTATGATCACCTACTTAAGATGATATATGATTATAGATATTGTTAAACACATCCATTTTATAAAATAAAGGTGTTCAATTGGGCCAACGACATGTATTATCCAGTGTCATTTCTTTGAGTAAATGTACTTTTTAATGCAAAAAAAACATTTGACATAAAATACAGTGTATAAATAAAACACTTCTTTACTGATTATTTATTTTATTTAATAAAATGCTATTTGTCCATATTGCATGTTCTCGGGAAATTCTTTAGGATGCCTTTTTTATTGTATGCATTTTTTGCTATATTCTCTTATTGTAACTTTAGGTCTGGTTGTTATTCAGAATTAGTTAACACTTTTTGTACACACCAAAATATGAAATACACCTCGATAAGAGCACTTACATAAAAAAATGTGAAATACTGTACACAAATTTTGAATAACAGAGGCCTTTATTAAACTTTTAAAGAATCCATTAAAAAGATATGTTTACTTTAGAGTTCTAAAGACAGCACTGCAGTTATTGGGTAAAATTATTAAAGCTTTTTTGGGTAAACAAGTTGGTATTTCGATTTTAGCATTTCCATTTATCGTTTCTGCCAAGTCACCTGGATCTTCTTGCCCTTTTCATTAAAAAATTGTAATATATATTATATGCATATTTATAACGTATTCTGCTTTCTTTATCCTTACTAAAAAATTCAAAAACACATTATGTAGGATTTCAATATTCTGGGGCTTTTAACCAAGAAAAAATCTTCTAACCCATAAATATCTTTGAATTCATACAAATTATTCACCTGCATAGTATACTGTTTAATAATGGTACATGTTTTCATCTTAAAATTTTAATTTCATTCATAAAACGTAATATTATTTATCCAAAACCATTTTAATTAAATTTTTGTTTACAAACAAGATTATGACATGACAAGCACAAATGATGACAAATGACAAGCGAAAGCAACCATGGCGGCGCCCTATATTAGACTTTTCGCAGATTGAAGCGCTTTCTCCTCTTCTCTATTTCTCTGGTGCCGCCCAGAGAAATAGAAGGGGGGAGAAAGCGCTTCGACCACTGCGCATCCAATTTTACGAGGACGGCATGCGGGCCGCCATGGTTGCTTCTACTTGTCAAATCAAAATTGACATTTGACATAACAAAGTTTTGTTTTCTTTGTTGTTCTCATGAAATAAAAAGGGTTGCCGTATAAACATGAGCTTTTCGTAAATGTTTTGTTTACTTTTTGGATTAGATTTGGCTTAGTATCTATCGTTTTATTTTAGTTTAGTGTTCGATTTATAATGCTTTAATTTAGTTTAATGAACTGTCTTGTTGCGTGAGAGGGTGTTCCAATTCTAGACAGCAGAAGATATTATTTTCATTTGTAAGTACCCCATTTTATATACCTAGTGAAAATATTTTATTGTAATTTTATAAGATAAAATACATTATAATAGTTTAGGTCTCTTAATTTTTGCATACTTGCAGGCGCAACAAAATTTACATGTAATATTTTAATTTTAGATTTCCAAAAGAGGAAGTTTTGGTTAAAAAATGGTTGAGTATACTGCAAATGAATAATTGGTCAGCTAGCAGATACAATTGTTCAAAACAGTTCCTGGAGATAAACATATGGACAAGGAAAATTTTAAGACAAAATGTTGTTTGTTTT
Organism: Listronotus oregonensis; assembly: GCA_019359885.1. Taxonomy (NCBI): domain Eukaryota; kingdom Metazoa; phylum Arthropoda; class Insecta; order Coleoptera; family Curculionidae; genus Listronotus; species Listronotus oregonensis. Next base: position 34,285 of record JAHBCN010007824.1, on the reverse strand, counting down.
TTTTTGATGGCATTTCTACCAAGTACCCACCAATTATCACCAATTCCATGGCAACACCATACCAAAACTATTCAAGGAAAAAGAATAAGATATAAGTTAACCAAGTTCATTCCATTTAATGGTCAATAAAACCTATTAATAAAGATATCTTGTTTTATTGTTAACACAATAGTTTAAGCAAACTAACCTTCCGGATTAAGAGTAAGAATCTCACTTTTCTATTCCTCAGAGAGAGAGTGTGAACTTGCCCAAGATTGTGTCTATATATCTCTATTATTATGTAGACGAATACAAGAACAACACCGATACGTCACGGTTTTATACGGGTTTGCCATATGAGACCGTGACATATCGGTGTTGTTCTTACAGCGTTCGATCTCTACCTAAGGATTAAATCATTTTTTCAATTAGAATGTGTGTGTGATTTACAATATTTAAACATCGGTAAAAATTCTCTTAAATTATACAATACAATAAGATTAGTTTAACAGGAAACAGAAATTTATGTTCACAATTTTACAATATTAATTGTCAAAAAAAATCCTATTCTCGACTAAAAATAATTTTAAAAAATTTGAGAAAATAAGCTACAAAGGCAGGGACTATGTCTGGTTGTATTCTGAAAACTAAAAAAAAGGAGTATAGGTATTGAAAAAAGAGTCCATAAGAAAAGATATGTGAATGGCAGCTGACCTGAGCATTGTTTAAAAAGGTATAACCCTAAATAAAACGAGTGGCATAAGTTAAGAGGTTAGTATCATCACAGTGCATATAAAAATTAATATATAGCATGTATTTTTTTTAATATATAGGACCTTCCTTTTATAATTTTTATAGTAAGAAAAAAACTCACACTTATGATCACCTGCTTAAGATGATATACAATTATAGATATTGTTTAACAACCATTTTATAAAATAAAGGTTTTCCATTGGGCCAACTACTTGTATTAGCCAGTGTCATTTCTTAAGTAAATTTACTTCTTAATGCAAAAAAAAAACATTTAACATAATATACAGTGTATAAATAAAACACTTTTTTACTGATTATTTATTTTATTTAATAAAATGCCATTTGTCCATATTGCATGTTCTCGCTGTGAAGTTTTTTAGGATGCCTTTTATATTGTATGCATTTTTTGCTATATTCTCTTATTGTAACTTTAGGTCTGGTTGTTATTCAGAATTAGATTACACTTTTTGTACACACCTAATTTTGAAATACACCTTCGATAAAGCACTTACATAAAAAGTGTGAAATACTGTACACCAATTTTGAATAACAGAGGCCTTTATTTGACTTTTTAAAAATCCATTAAAAAGATATGTTTACTTTAGAGTTCTAAAGACAGCACTGCAGTTATTGGATAAAATTATTAAAGTCTTTGGGTTAACAAGTTGGTATTTCAATTTTTGCATTTCCATTTATCGTTTAAAAAAATACTGCCAAGTCACCTGGATCTTCTTGTCCTTTTCATTAAAAATTTGTAATATATATTATATTCATATTTATAACGTATTCTGCTTTCTTTATCCTTACTAAAAATTCAAAAACACATTATGTAGGATTTCAATATTCTGAGCTTTTAACCAAGAAAAATCTTCTAACCCATAAATATTTTGAATTCATACAAATAATTCACCTGCATAGTCTACTGTTTAATAATGGTACATGTTTTCATTTGAAAATTTTAATTTCATTCTTAAAACGTAATATTATTCATCCAAAACCATTTTAATTAAATTTTTGTTTACAAACAAGATTATGACATGACAAGCATAAACGATGACAAATGACAAGCGAAAGCAACCATGGCGGCGCCCTATATTAGACTTTTCGCGCAGATTGAAGCGCTTTCTCCTCTTCTCTATTTCTCTGGTGCCGCCACGCTATGTTTCGTACCTGGTCTTTTTTATCTGGGCTACAGTATTGGGCTTCCATACACCTTTAAACTTCCTTGAAAAAAACATGATGATAAATTAGGACTAGATAAGTATTATTTGATAACCGGGAAGATGACAAAACGCATAGATATCCGAACTAGGCCATTTTAAGAAGACAATCTGATAGTGAAAAGCATCGAGCATATACCCTCTGGAGGTAGCCTTACCGCTTAGTAGTGTAAACAAGCGCGCGAGAGAGAAAGAAGAATTATTGCTTTAACTTACTTTATGCAAATTTTCTAGCTTTATTGCAACGAGTCCTATTGAAATAGGTGATATTTCCTCTTTAAATAAACTGTCTTGATATAGGGTTGTCGGTAGGACAGTGAAAACAGAAATAAAGGGGGTTACAGAGTCACGAATAAGTTTTATTAAACAGCACAAAATATTTATTATGGATTTAAACTAAAGAACGCAAGCACACATGACTACAAACAAAAAAATGTATGTAACACTCGTTTCCGATACAATAACGTTGAGTTGATTTTCCTATAAATAAACATGATGTAAATTAGGACTAGATAGGAATTCGACAACCAGGATAAGAATGAGACTAGGAATTAACCAAATTAGGCCACTCTAAAAAGACGATCTGGGTCATAGGATCACGGTGGTTAATTTTTTATAGTATATTCTAGTAGAGGAACTGTTGTCACTTGGCTTGAGTTGAGTTGGCTGTGCAAGAGAGAAAAAAGATAAGGGAAAAAACTTTTTTTCACGCTCTGCGTGATGATATTAGTCGGCGGGGTCGTCGACCAATACCAGCATATACCTATAGACGCAGCCTTGCCGTTTATCCGAGCAAGGGAGAAAAAAAAGATAAGAGTACAACATTTTTCTCTCGCTTCGAGTGCCTATTGGTCTTAATTTATAGTTATTAAGTTAAGGTAATATTTGTGCTCATTTTTTTTTGTATCTGTCTCACTGGCACCATTGGCCATATAAATCATTTACGAAGAGATCTACTGAGCACTAATTAAAAATACAAAACTAATATATAAATAAAACAACACTTTTAAATATAATTAAAACTTTAATTGGTAATTGTCACTTATAAACATAAATAAAGAGACTTACTATTCTAATAACATCATGTTTTCTTGAAATGATAATACATTTATCTATCTAAAATATTAGGTCAAAAAAATAGAAATATACACTTCATAACAGTTCTAAGACAAATTGTGCTTTGTTAGAACTGTATATCCTATATTTGTATACTCCCATACAAAATTAAGGCATAAAAAAATAAAAAATAATAAAGTTAAGAAAGGTTATAGTTGCATTTTAGTTAGTCATACAACAAAATTTAAACAAGACGCAATCAAGAAACTGGATTTTAGAAAGGCAATGTGAACAAAAAACTTTGTTTACTCTCTCGATTACGTCAGCAATTATGAGCATCATCATAATTGTATTCATTGAGCCATACCTTCAAACATATTAACATCAATGTCGAAAGTTATGCTTCTTTTAATCATCATTACAAATAATGGTCTGATAATTACAATGATTTCTATGTCGGCGGACGTGCCTCATTAAATTTTTCTTTACCAGTGATTGATAATCACACTGATCGCATTTCAACATATCAACTTCATCAGGATTCTTATGCCGGAGGTTGTGTATTTTTAATGTACCTTTGTAAAGACTTTGATAATCACAATGATTGCATTTAAACATATTAACATCTTCGATATTTTTATGCCGGAGAAGATGTATCTTTAGATTGTCTTTCCGAGAAGTTTGAAAATCACAATGATCGCATTTAAACAATTTAACGTCTTTGGGATTTTTATGCCGGTCGACGTGCGCTTTAAAATGACCTTTGTGAAGAGTTTGATAATTACACTGATCGCATTTAAACATATTAACTTCTTCGGGATTTTTATGCCGTTTGACATGCCTTATTAAATTTCCCTGTATTATAGTTTGATAATGACATTGATTGCATTTAAAGATCTTAACGTTTTCGGGATCTATATGTCGGAGGACGTGCCGTCTTAAACATCTTTTGTTTATAGTTTGATATTCACAATGATCACATTTGAAGATATTAACTTTTTGGGGATATTTATGTTGGGGTATGTGGCCAGGTTTTAAATGGTGAAGAAGCTTCTTTATATTCAGTGTTTGTGTGGCTGGATCATCACACTGGTTTCTGAATTTAATTGAATAATGATCTTCACATTGTTGTTTGTCCAAGTTATTACCCAACATCCTAAAAAATATATATATCTTAAACGTGAGACATGGGATCCACACCAAATATACACCAGACCCTATTGGCCTCTAGGGGCCTTTAGTAGAAAAAATTTTCATTTTGGAATATGCAAAAAAAACTTGTTTTTTTTGGAAGCCTCCCTCAAAGAGAAAAATCAAAGTTTCAAAAACGAATCTTTTATTGGTATTTTTTGTTTTGATTTTAGGGTTCTTAATGTAATTTTTTAACAATTTTATGTGTGTGAGTGTGTATTTCATATTTTTCAAGATAAAATTAAAGATAACTAATAAGCCAACTTTGTAGGAATTTTATTGCAGATTTTGGAACTGCCCTTCAATTTTCTGTGCAATGATTGGTTGCTGAGATATCGATGGTTAAAGCCAAAAGGATCCTTTTGCATTTAAAGTCAGGTATCTCCGGAACCAATCATCGTAGAAAAAAATAAAAAAAAGGAAAATAAAGCTGAATGAACAGGCTATCAAGTCTATACCATGGTTATTATTGTAAAAAAAATTCCAAGCCCGTAAACCCAAAAAATTTACAAATATTTTTTTGTGTTATTTCTTTGATTTCCTCAATAACCGTCACTCTTAAAAATTTTGTGCCAAAAGATCTAAAAATTAGAATCTTTAGGCTTCAAGATGCTTTTTTTTACGATCTTGATACGACGATTTTTTACAGAAATATAGCCCTCCAAAAATCACTAAAAAATTCGCTTTTCTTTTTGCTCCTTTAATTTTTTGCAGTAGTGTATAAGTTTTTTAATGATTTTATTTCTTTAGACTGAACATAAGGTATAAAAATTGCTCCTTTTAATGTCCCTTAAATCGAGCCTGGTGATTGTTTTTGGTGGAATTTTATTCTGTCAGATTTTAATAGGTAATGTGGTTGGTGCCTATGCACTCTTATTATTGCATTTTTGTAGCTCAATTATTGTTTGTAACATGTCATTCATTATGAATATTATAGATTTTATATGTTATTATGCTCCTTGTTATTGACACCTGAAGTTATTAAAATTGGTTTATACCTGTTTTCAGAGTGCTCTACGTCTTCCACCTTAATGTCAATTTCCTCATTTTTTATTTTCCACTCTTCAAAGATTGTTTCATCCGATTTATTAATTTTATATGTCACTATTGGATTTTCAACTTTAACATCCCTTTTTGTTTGTTCAGTAAAGGAATCATTGGATCTGCAAACAATAAAAATGATTTTGAAATTTAAACATAAAAGAAAAAGTGGTAATTTGCCCTTGTCACAGTCCTAACATTTTAGTATCTATTATAAATTTATGACTTTTTTATTTCTTATTTAAAATAATATATATTTTAAATATTTATGTAAAAGCAAAGGCAATTTACACACAGAAAAGTGACTAATTTTAACATGTTAGCAAGTACATCAGCTACTCGACAAATTCAAAACATAATACTATATAGTTCACAGTTTTAGTCGTATATTTTTTATTGTTATAAGAAAAATATATTCTCGTTAGAAGATTATTTATTTATTTATTGAACAAAGTACACTACAGAACAAAATGTTCCAAATGGTACACAATAACTAAAACTAATGCTAACCTAATATTTAGAAAAAAAATATATGTATATATAACATAAATAGAATAAAACTAACAAAATTACATTGCAAATAAAAATGACTAATAGTTACATTTAAAACAACAGGAATTAAACAAAGTAAATAAACCAACAAAACAAAATACAAAGATGCTAATAAACTATCAATAGGTAATATCTCTTTTCAATGATTTAAAATTAGTAAAGGTAAACAAATCAACATTATGAAAATTATTATTATAATTTCTTAACAACCTATCCATGAAAAAGGTAAAACCATAATTAGTGTGATGTGACCCTTCATGAAATAACTGCCTTGTACGAGTGCTTCTTTGCGGAACTCTTAAATTTATTTTAGATAAAAGTGTGGGAGAGTCATTACCACCCTGCATGACTTTATATAGAAAAAACAGTAAAGAATTTTCGCGGCGCTTTTTGAGACTCTCAATTCCAACCAATTATAAAAATTAACACTAAAAGATCAACAAGTCAAAACTGATATCAAAGTGAAAATATATTCAAGACAAATTTAAAATTATTTCTATACACAAACTGTATTTATTTAAACACTTGAAGATTCCATAGATTTGTAACCTATTTATATTGTTCCCTTTTAAGCTTCCAGCAGGCCAACTGCCATAATTAGGTATAGTTGGAAGCATTTATTAATATTAATGAAGATTCAGATAATCTTATTTATTTAGTCCAAAGCTAATGAAAAACTATACAAAGAGAGAAATATCAATCAGAAATTAAAACTTTTAATTAATATATGTAATGTTTTAAAACATAAAAACACCACACTAACAGGAACACAAAAATATTAGTGTTAAAAAAAGAAAAATTCATATACAATACAAACTATGTCAGTTAAAAACAATCAAAAGGTATCAGTGTAGTACTCTTGCAGGTTGTAGTATGCTTTATCGACCAGGAGGCTTTTTATTTTATAGTAGTTCTCAAAGACTTCTTACTTTTATAAAATCTAGAATTTTTCTTAATGGTAGATTTTAGAATAGTGAGTGGTAGGTAGGTTTATTACTCTGTTTAAGTTAACTGTATTAAGAATCAAGTAAAACTCTTTAAGATAAATTATGTAAGTTTACTATTCTGTTACTACAACCACAAATGGTATTAACTTACTTATCGAAATCTGTAACAGAAGAATCTAAAACACCGTGCATAGTGGTATTTCTCGGAAGGTGCTTGAATTCAAAAGCGTTACTTTCTACTTCTAATTTTAAAACCGAAGGTCTAAAAGTTATAAGTACATTATCTAGATCGCCGACCTCTTCCGTGGAGCAATAATTATTGCTTTGCTCAGACACATCTTTATTATTAGAAATAGATGAAGACAATTCTACTTCATTATCATTGTTGCACCCTACTTTATGCAAGTTTTCCAGCTTTACTTCAACGAGCCCTTCCGAAATAGGTGATAATTCCTGGTTTTCTTTATTCTTCATTGTAAACTTTAAATAAACTGCCTTAGACAAAGGGTTGCAGGTAGGACAATAAAAACACAAAAATAATGCAAGTAAAGAAGACTAAGAACAGAAAAAAATACATTTAATACCCATATATAAGACCATTAATTTTCATAATAATAAAAATTATGGCAAATTAGGACTAAATAAGCATTCGATAACCGGGAAAATGACAAAACGTATAGTTATCCGAATTACGCCACTTAAAGAAGACGATCTGATTGTAAAAACCCTCGGACATATACCTGCTGGATGTAGCTTTACCATGATACTATTACTAGAAGATAAAACCACTTGGCGATTTAATTTCGTACGACGTTGCGCATGACGTCACTCGACGACAACAATTCTGCTTGTCGGTTGGGAAAGCAGTGTTTTAAACCCTTTTTTTAACGTTTATTGTATTTTGGCATTATATGACGTTTAAAAAATAAATAAATCATGCGCTTAATCCATCTAACATCTAAACAGAAATCGGAATGCCATATTAAAACTCGCCGTTTCTGGGGAAATAGTCGTCGAGTGACGTCAGGCGTGCGAGAGAGATAGGCTTATCTCATGCGCGTGGGTTTATCTTTTAGAGTAATAGTATCATGTAGCTTTACCATTTGAGAGCGCGAAGAGCTTGCGAGAGAGCAAAATATCACAGCATAACCTTTCTATCTCTGCATGCTGATTGCTGGGCAGGAAAGAGTATCAACCTCCATATTAAATATCATTAATGACGCTGCACCAGTGCCTAACTGGGGTGCAATTCTTGACATCGTTCGTAACTGCGGGTTCGCGAGTATTTTTAAATTATCGTATTCTTGAGTTGCCGTCGAATTTTCATTCGAACGATTTATGTATACAGGTAAAAATGAATCTGACAACATTGATTTTCGATAGTGCCTATCTTCGAGCATACACCTAACTAGAAGCAGCCTTGCCGCTCGACCATACGTGAGAGAAAAACCTCTGTAAGGTAATTTATTTTTCTCTAAATTGCTGTTTATTGGCAAGAAAAGGTATATAATTATTTTTTTAGTAATAAGATACAGGCTTTAAATTAAAACCCATTTCATTACGAATTGTTTTGAAAAAACCCCACCAAAATGGTTGATACACCAAAATACTTTAATTTTTATTCTCAAGAAAACTAAAAGAACAGAAAATGCATTTCTGAAACCAGCCCTTTAGTATGTCTTTATCATCTGCACCTTTCATATTTTATATTTTTTTTTACTCTAATTTTAGGTTGAAAAAATAAAAGGATATAATTATAAAAAAGAATTATTTTATATTTTCAACAAACACATCTATAGAAACCATATAAGGATTCCTATTTTATTTAAATATTCAACAGGTAAGTGTAACCTATTTCTGTCAAGACGCCCAACTTTTCCACAGAATGTTTCCACGCGTGAGAAAGAAACCAGATGTAACAAATCACGCTAAAACACTAAAAACAACACTGATCGCATTTCAACATCTTCAGGATTATTAAATCGGATTTAGTGCTTATTAAACTTATATTTGTAAAAGGTTTGATAATCACACCGGTCGCATTTAAACATTTTCTAATTTCTTCCGGATTTTTTGGACGGAGATGGTCTATTTAAACGGCATTTTTAAAAGGTTTTATAATCACACTGATCGCATTTAAACATATTGACATTTTCAATATTTTCATGCTGGAGAAGATGTACCTTTAAAGAGTCTTTCCGAAAAGCTTAAAAATCACAATAATCGCATTTAAGTATATCTTCAGGATCTGTATGTCGCAGATTTTGCTTACTTTATCGCATTTGTCACGAGTTTGATAATCCCGCTGATCGCATTTAAACATATTAACGTCTTCTGGATTTTTATATTGAAGGAGGTGCCTTTTTAAAGACATTTGGTAACAAGTTTGAAATTAACAATGACCGCATTTAACATATTAACATCTTCGGTATTTTAACGCCGGAGATGTACCTTTAAAGAATGTTCCCGAGAAGTTTGATAATCAAAATGATAGCATTTAAACATATCATATCAACGAATTTTCTGTTGTCGTTCGTGATAACTCAAGGACAATTTGTATCGGGTTTGAAATTCACACTGATCGCATTTAAACTATAATATCTTCAGGATATTTATGTCGGAGGATGTGCTTTTTTAAACTTGTTTGGTAACGAGTTTGAAAATCACAATGATCGCATTTAAATATATTAACATCTTCGATATTTTTATGCAGAAGAAGATGCCTCTTTAAACCAACTTTGTGACGAGTCTGAAAAATACACTGATTACATTTGAACATAATAACATCTTTGGGATTTTTATGCGTGAGAAGATGTTTCTTTAAATAGTCTTTCAAACAAGTCTGATAATTACAATAAACGCATTTAAACATAATAACATCTTTAGGATTTTTATGTCGGAGGACGTGCATTTTAAAACTCGTTTGGTAACGAGTTTGAAATTCACAATGATCGCATTTAAACATATTAACATCTTCGGGATTTTTATGTCGAAGTTCGTGCCTATTTAAAGAACTTTTGTGAATAGTTTCATAATCACAATGATCGCATTTAAACTTTTCAACATCTTCGGGATTTTTATGAAGAAGGGCGTGCATTTTTAAATTACTTTTGTTAGAAGTTTTATAAACACAATGATCGCATTTAAACATATTAACTTCTTTGAAATTTACATGCCACTTGACGTGTCTGGTTAAATTTTTCTTATTCATAGTTTGATAATCACAATGATCGCATTTAAACATATCAACATCTTCGACATTCTTATGTCGGAGGACGTGCGATTTTAAATGACTTTTGTAAAGAGTTTGATAATGACACTGATCGCATTTAAACCTATTAACTTCTTCGGGATTTTTATGCCGTTTGACGTGTGTCATTAAATTTCCCTTAAGTCTACTTTGATAATGACATTGATTGCATTTAAACATTTTTACGTCTTCGGGATTTAAATGTCGACGGATGTGCCGTCTTAAATATCTTTTGTTAATAGTTTGATATTCACAACAATCACATTTAAAGATATTAATTTCTTCGGGATGTTCATGTCGGGGCATGTGCTTTTTAACACACTGATTGAATTTAAACAAGTGGCCAGGTTTTTTGTGGTGAACAAGAAGCTTCTTTATATTCCGTGTTTGTGCTGCTGGATCATCACAGTGGTTTCTGATTTTAATTGAATAATGATCTTCGCATTGTTGTTTGTCAAAGTTATTAACCAACATCCTAAAAAAAATATATCTAAGTAGTGAGACATTAAACCCACAACAAATATACACCAGACCCTATTGGCCTCAAGGGAAACACTTTGGTGGAGAAGCATTCATTAGATGCCTTCAATTTCAAGAAAAATACAGATACTTTTCCGAAATGTGATGATTGACAATAAAAAAATAGAAAAGAGGATTTAATTTTAGGAGTCCGATTTTAATCTGGGTTGGGGCTCCCAAAAAAATCAACATTTTATCGTCCAATTCATTAATAAATAATGGCCAAGGAAATTTAATGGTGTATGGAAAGCCAATGTTGTAGAACAAAATTGTCCAGGCGTGCAGGGCAGCGGGAATAGGAGAATCGGCCCCGCGGTGTTTGCACAATGAATCGTAGGTCAGGTCCGGACTTCCATAACTCTTTGTTACCAAGTATAAAGTTGACATCATCAAATGTCAAATTCAGACTAAGTATACGTTCCATGTTTTTTTTTTGCACAACATTGTTGGTTAATAACAAGGAAGTTTAAAGGTGTATGGAAGCCCAATACTGTAGAACAAAATTGTCCAGGCGTGCAGGGCAGCGGGAATAGGGGGATTGACCCCGCGGAGTTTGCACAATGAATAGTAGATCAGAGCCGGACTTCCATAATTCTTTGTTACTATCTATAAAGTTGACATCATCAAATGTCAAATTCAAGCATTCACTGTTTTTTTTATTTTTTGCACAAAATTGTTGGTTATTAAACGAATAACATAGAATATTTAAAATTATTGTGTAATATTGGATTTTATATCATCTGATATAATATGAAAAGAAGCCTTCTATTTAAATGGTCGATATTTTTGTGAGTTTTGTATTTTTACCAAAAATCTTTGTAAACAAATAAAAACAAGATTTTTTAAAATAAATTTTAAACATTGTATGATAGTTTCATGTACTTATCATAAATTTTGTGATAAAAGAAGGGCAAGATAGTGTAAATGAGTTTAATCTAATCCTAAGATTCTGGTTGTACAGGGTGTCCCATTTTGGTCGCTAATATAGGCTAAATCGGAATCTGTAAGAGTTATCGAAAATCTGATCAAGCACTCACGAGCTCTTTTTTGAGGAAAATAATAATGGCGGAAACAGATCACGGCTATCGCGATTTGTTTGAGAGCTACAGGGTATTTCTCGGATTTCGGCCATTTTAAAATAAGTCCGTATTTTCTTTATTATAGAAGATATTAAAAAACTAAAAGCAGGTTCTACAGGCACTTTTTTATGAACAATTCAGTGGCGTACTCGGATTTTTTCTATTGTTTATAGTTTTTGAGAAAAGGTAATAAACTAGGTTTTTTTAAATGGGACACCCTATATATTATTAAATTAAAAAAATCTACGTTGAATTCTAAGCATTTTTCATATGAAACACTTTGTTCCTAGTCCTAACCGTTTTCGAGATTTTGAATTTTTAAATATATTTAAAAAAAAATAATGACTGGAGAGCCTGAACGGTTTATTTAAGAGCTTGCTCAGCTTCAGGTTAACTAGAAATGCTTTAAGAATTGTCAGTTTCAAAAAATATCAAATATTTATTAATACAAATGGTTTTCATAAGCATTCACATCCGAAAAGATAAACTATATGATAGGATTCCTTAGTAGGCCATGGACCACACTACATGGCTCCTAGTTCAATTCTTATGCATACACGTATTTTTTTCGTTAGCTGTCAGTTTAAATTTATTTTGAATTTAAAGCGTTAATATGCAAGTTTTGAGAAGTATAATATGATTGAATGCTATATTGAATCTAATAAGCACAGCCAGAGCGCTTGTGATTTATACTATGAGCGGTATCCAGAACGTCAACAGCCATTTCCGACAATTTTCAAGAGACTTGTAGACAATTTGATAAACTTCGGATCATTTAAAAAACCGAGGGCAAAAAGTTACAGAAAGGAAAATAACGAAGTAACTAGCATTAACGTATTGGCTTGCGTCGGTGCCGACCCAACTACTTCAACCAGAATCATTGAAACAAATATTGGAGTTCCTCGCTCAAAATCTTGCCGTATATTAAAAAGCACAAGTATAAATGCTATACGTCACGCAAGACTCATCTTCTGATTGAAGGCGATGCGGAAAGAAGAATCAGTTTTGTGAATGGTATATCCAACAATTAAATGCCGATGAGGCTTTTCCCGGTAAAATCATATGGACTGACGAATCACGAGTGACCAGCGATGGTATATTTAACAGGCACAACCAACACCAATGGGCCCAAGAAAACCCTCATCAACAGGTACAAAGGGTACGTCAAGGACGATTTGGGTTTAATGTTTGGGTGGCTTTGCTAGGAGATAGAGTTCTTGCTTATGAAATATTTCACGAAAATTTAAATTCTCAAATATACTTTAAAAATTTTGGAAAGAAACATTTTTAATTTTATAGATAATCTTCCTTTAAGAGAAAGCCAAGAACTCTATTTCCAGCAAGATGGGGCGCCAGCCCATAACGCGGCAAGAATTGTGGATCACTTAAATACTAATTTTGGTGCCAAGTGGATTGCTAATAACGGACCTGTCAGGTGGCCAGCCAGGTCACCTGACATGACTCCACTGGATTTCTTCTTTTGGGGTTTATTAAAAGATAAAATCTATTTAAACCGAGTAAACAATATAAATGAACTGCAAATTAATTTCGAACAAGCCATTCAGAGTATTTCCAATATCCACATTCGGAATGCAACGACTCGTAGTGTGCTCAGGAGATGCCATCTTTGTATAAACAATAATGGGCAAACGTTTGAACACTTAATGTAATATTTTGATTGAAATTTCGTAGTTAGTTTGTTTCGTTTTATTTGTTAATTGTATTTTGTATGTTAAATATTGTAATATATAATACTATTTGTTTATTTCCCAGGGAATTTACTTTACTTAGGTATATAAAATGTTATTCAAAACAGAGAAGCGCCACGTTGGATACCATACTAAAACCCGAGGTGGAAGCTACTTAGCTCATCATCATAAATAAACCGTTCAGGCTTCCAGCCATTAATTTTTTTTTAAATATATTTAAAAATTCAAAATCTCGAAAACGGTTAGGACTAGGAACAAAGTGTTTCATATGAAAAATGCTTAGAATTCAACGTAGATTTTTTTAATTTAATAATATATAGGGTGTCCCATTTAAAAAACCTAGTTTATTACCTTTTCAAAAACTATAAACAATAAAAAATCCGAGTACGCCACTAATTGTTCATAAAAAGTGCCTGTAGAACCTGCTTTTAGTTTTTAATATCTTCTATAATAAAGAAAATACGGACTTATTTCAAAATGGCCGAAATCCGAGAATTTACTGTAGCTCTCAAACAAATCGCGATAGCCGTGATCTGTTTCCGCCATTATTATTTTCCTCAAAAAAGAGCTCGTGAGTGCTTGGTCAGATTTTCTATAACTCTTACAGATTCCGATTTAGCCTATATTAGCGACCAAAATGGGACACCCTGTACATTAAAAAGTGAAAATTTTTGTAACTGCTTTTTAGGCATATATTTTTCACTAATAACAAACATTCATGAGACAGAATAACAGTGGTTAAAAATGTTTAGTAACCTTTGGTACCTAGGTATCCATTGTAACAGTATCCGTTAAATATTATGTGTCTACAGTATGTCGAGCTTACAAAGTTGATAATGTAAGTTTAAGAAACCAAAAATCTAATTTCTTTTTAAACAAATACAGAAAAAGCAAAAAGGAATTTTAGCATAAAATTGTAAGTTCTTTCATTCAATTAGAGGGACCTGTATATATTAAAATTTGCCTGGTCTGCCCAGTATTTAATAATTTTGATCCTTTAAAAGAATGTACTAAATTATTAAATGAAATAAAAGTACCTAAATGTAAACCTTAAAGCTTTTTAATAGTCCACAGAAATACACAAACATTGTGGAAATCATCTAAAAGATAGTTAAGATTGCCTTACTGCTTTTTCCCATGAAATTTTCATTATTTTATTATTCATAATTGATATATTATTATTTTTTCGGTTATCTAACGTTACATCTCATAAGAAGCACCTAATTTAAATATAAGAAATACTTACCTAAAGTACAAAAAAATGATATGTTAGCCTTGGATTTGCAAGACAAAACCATACCACCTCTAATCATTTTGTTACGATATTATAAGTAACAAACAATAAACACAAAATTATAGTCACAATTTAATAAACAATAATCACTAAAATATGAAGGTTTTTATCAATCCAAAAAACTTCTGCAACCACAAAATAAAATCAGACAAGGCAAAACAATCTCTAGGAAGGGTTGATGAGACAACGGCACACTGCGGGTATGATTTTATAAACACAGCGCCGTCGCACACAAAAACGGGACTCCGGGTCTGTCAAAAGATAATGGGTTGCCTACTTACAAACTGTGTGTAGGTGAGCATTACATTACAATCTTTTGGGGAATTTTGTTACTGCACATGACCGAGGGGGCCTCTCATGACAGTTATTTTCATAGCGAGCCGGACACTTTTTGATCGAATAGGCCATAGTATTGGCTTCCATTCACCTTCAAACTTCCTTGCCTGCTTCCCATGTTTTTCCATTTATGTTACTCAAAAAAAATATAAGAGATCCCACCAAAAACACTTATTTAAAATAAGGTTCAAGTTAGTAACAAAACTCTCGGCCTCTCAAATTAATGAGATCTAAAATTAGACCAAGGTCTGTCCACAATTTTTTTATACTTTTTTTTAATGCTTTTTACTGATCTCTCTGTATTTTTAAAAAAAGGCATTCATTAATATGACAGATCTGTAAAATACTTGTCAAGTGACAAATGTTCTGGAAATATCCAAGGAAGTTTAAAGGTGTATGGAAGCCTAATGCTATGGCCCATTCGATTAAAAAAAATTTCCAGCCCAGTATTAAAATAACTGTCAGAGTTGGCCCCGCCGATTTTGCGCAATAACAAAAATCCACGAAATAATTTAATGTGTTGCCTACTTACACACTGATAAATCAGTGTGTAGTTAGGCAACACACTATACTTTTATGGAGCCGGAGTACCGTTTTTTGTGATTATATTTTGTGGTTGCAGAAGTTTTGGATTGATAAAAACCCTTATATTTTAGTGATTAGTGTTTATTAAATTGTGAATATAATTTTGTGTTTGTTTGTTACTTATAATATCGTAACAAAATGACTAGGAATTGTATGGTTTTTCTTGAAATCCAAGGGTAACATACCCGTCATTTTTACTTTAGGTGAGTATTTTCTTAATTTAGGTGCTTCTTATGAGACGTTAGGTAACCGAATAAATAATATATTTTTATGAATAATAGAAAATGAAATTTTCTATTATTCATATACATTTCTTTTAAAAGATCAAAATTATTAACTACTGGGCAGACCAGGAAAATTTTAATATATACAGGTCCCTCTAATTGAATGAAAGAAAGTACAATTTTATGTTAAAGTTCCTTTTTGTTTCTTCTGTATTTGTTTAAAAATAAATTAGATTTTTGGTTTCTTAATCTTACATTATCAACTTTTTAAGCTCGACATACTGTAGACACATAATATTTAACGGATACTGTTACAATGGATACCTAGGTACCCAAGGTTACTAAACATTTTTAACCACTGTTATTCTGTCTCATGAATGTTTGTTATTAGTGAAAAGTATATGCCTAAAAAGCAGTTGTAAAAATTTTTACTTTTTCATGTACAACCAGAATCTTAGGATTAGATTAAACTCATTTCCACTATCTTGCCCTTCTTTTATCACAAAATTGGTGATAAGTACATAAAATCATACAATGTTTAAAATTGATTTTAAAAAATCGTGTTTTTATTTATTTACAAAGATTTTTGGTAAAAATACAAAACTCCCAAAAATATCGACCATTTAAATAGTAGTCTGTAAAGTGGTGCCATCTATTCTTTCCATATTATATCAGATGATATAAAATCCAATATTACACAATAATTTTAAATATTCTATGGTAGTATCGTTTAATAACCAACAATTTTTGGCAAAAAAAAAACAGTGAATGTTTGAATTTGACATTTGATGATGTCAACTTGATAGATAGTAACAAAGAATTATGGAAGTCCGGCCCTGACCTACTATTCATTGCGCAAACTCCGCGGGGCTAATTCCCCTATCCCCGCTGCCCTGCACGCCTGGACAATTTTGTTCTACAGTATTGGGCTTCCATACACCTTTAAACTTCCTTGGAAATATCTGTACAGGGTCTTTGGTTATATTTACGTGGCTTCTGAGGCCTTTATTTTTGAAGACAAAAAAATGTTTTATATAAAAATTGTAGGATTTTTTCCATATTATATTTTAAAATTATCAGTAAAAAATATCGCAATAAAAAAATGGAAAAATATGGGCAACTTCAACTTTTTTAAATGAAACACCCTGTATATTATGCGCTACAAAGAAAGATCTTCATTTTCTGACTTCAAATATTGATGATATTTTGATGAACCATTTTTGAGATATTTTAGTTTAAATTATTAATAAATTACAAAAAAGGTTCATATTACTACCAAGAAAGCCATGGAAACAATAAAATTGTTATGTTCCTGAATTTGGTGAGGGTTTTCTCTGGACCAATAATGTTGATTTTTGTGATTAAACATTTCATCTAAAGTGAAGGAAGACTTGTCGGTGAATAGAATTTTATTTAAAAACTTTGGATCCTGCTGCATAAACCTGGCTATTTCCAATGCATACTTAGGTCGGTCCTGCATGTTTTGTTCAGGAAGATTCTGAACGGACATAAATTTATAAGGATAAAATTTTTAGAATTTTAAAGTTCCATAAAATTTACAATCTGTTTTATTAAGTTCAGATGCCGCATCCGAGATTGATATTTCAAGATTTTCTAAAATTATTAAAAGTAGTTAGTGCTAGTCCAATAGAAAAAGTATAATAATTATCCCGAAAAAAGCAAGGATATACAAAACTTTGTTTTCTTTTCGTGCTGCCGTCCTTTTTTTTTTCATTTTAAAGCTTTTTCGTTCAATAAGCTTTCTTACTATGTCTATATTTAATAGTATCTATAGATGGTACCCGTTGTTAAGGATAAAATAAATAATATTCCCTTTGGACTGTTGTCACATTATTATTGTTACCACAGATACTGTGGAAAAAAAAACTACATTTTTAGATAAAACATTTTTTTCTGTCTTCAAAAATAAAGGCTCCAGAAGCCACGTAAATATAATCAAAGACCCTGTACTTGAAGTTATTTAAAAGTGGTCATCTACCTGGTTCCAGATTTCTCTACGTTTTCCTCCTTGATTTCTATTTCCTCATTTTTTATTTTCCATTCTTCAAAGGTTGTTTCATCCGATTTATCAATTTTATAGGTCACTATTGGATTTTCAACTTTCACATCCCTCACCGTTTGTCCGGTAGAGAATTCGCTGGATCTGTAAACAATAAAAATAATTTTAAAAGTTGAATATAAAAAGAAAAGTGTTAATTTACCCTTGTCACAGTCACATTTTTTGTTTATTATTTACAACTATGTATAATTTAAATAGAACTACACTAGTTTTATTTATTGTAAGGCAAATGTAATTTATCATCTCACTACTTCAATGTTAAACCTTAGATATAACATTCTTCAACATGTTGGGATCGCTCAAAGGACCAAAAAACACATGTCTTTTCTGGGAAAATGGTGAAACAGCCCCAATTATTGTCTGGCGGAATCATTCAGATATCATAGAGAGAAAAATAGGCGAAAGTCCATAATTAGAGCCTGTGAAAATCAGATGAGAATGAAGAACACTAACTAACACTAAAATTATATAATAAAACCTTTGCTAGCTTTATTTATTATGAAATCTTAAGTGTAAAAACATACAGTAAAGTAACTCATATCTGGCTTAATATTTTAGAAAGTACATCAGCTACTCGAGAAATTCAAGACATAATTCTATACAAATCACAGTTTATTTAACTTTCTTTAAGCAGTGTATTTATTTAAAAAGTCAAGAGATTTTAGATGCTGCCACTAGTTTAAATGTCAAACATTTAGAGATTGCGTTACATGTTTTTCCTGATATTTTAAATTTCGTGTTATTCCAGAATGCACCTTTCATTTAATTCCTTAGGTAACTGTAACACAAATCAAGGAAAATTCTTTTAGGATTAATTATGTAGGTTTACTATTATATTACTATAACCATAATTAGCACTGACTTACTTATCTAAAGCCATGATAGAAGAATCCAAAATACCCTGCATATTGGTATTTCCTGGGTGCCTTAATTTAAAATTATTGCTTTCTAGCTCTAATTTTAAAGCTAAAGATCTGGAAGTCATAAGTATGTCTTCTATATCGTCGATTTCTTCTTTAACTTTTACCGTGGAGGAATAATTATTATCACTTTGCTCAGATACATCCTAATTAATAGAGGTAATTATTGCATATACGGTTTTCTTCTATTTTTGGATTATATGGTAAAATTTTTATATAGTCATATTCCAGTGTCCTTAGGGATTACAAATATACTACCGGGGAAGAGAAATTATGTGTTTTAATATTTTTTATTTTAATTTGAAAATTTAAAATTACCATTGATTTTTCCATATAATGCGAAAACTCCCCATTATGACAAAGGAACGTCAGCGTGCAGTGTTGCCAAATCAGGGTCTTTTCGAATACGTTCCCGCATTTTCACGTCTGAAATATAATTGGGAAAAATAAAAAGCGCTTTAAAATAACAAAATTAACCATGACCAACTGTTTAGACAAATTCAAGAGCCCCTAGTCGGTCGGTTGGTTTTAAAAAACTTTTTATTTATCCCAATTATATTTTAGACAGAACCAGAATATCAAAATTTGATGGCCGAAAATTAAGTCAGGCAACACTGTTGATAAAGTAGAAAGAATGTGTTATCAGATATTAGATTTATTTCTAACCTATATTTTTTTAAATTTAAATTAAAAGTTGTTTTTTCCGATTTTCTACGTATTTTGTCAATAGATTTCTGTTTCTGTGTGTTATGTTTAACTAAATAATTATCAATTTATACGTTTTTACCCCGTCCAACACTCAAATTCACTCCAAGATCCAGTAAGTTCATTTGGTTGAAAAAAAAAAAATTAAACACAATTTCTCTTCTCCGGTAGTATATTTGCTATCCCAAAGGATACTTAAATGTAATTTTATTAAAAAAAATTCATAAAATCCAAAAATAGCAGAAAACCGTATATGCAATTGTTACCATAGAATGAGGTAAAGACAAATCTACTTTGTTATAATTGTTGCAGCTTACTTCATGCATTTCCAGCTTTACTTCAACGAGCCCTTTTGAAATAGGTGATATTTCCTTGTTATCTTTATTCTCCATAGTAAACTTTAAATAAAGTGCCCTTAAAAAAGGGTTGTAAGTAAGATAGTGGAAAACACAGAAAAAAAAGTTAATTTTGTAAACACCACAAGTAGGTATATATTTTGAATTAAACTCATGAACGCAAGCAAACCAGACTATTATACAAACAGATACTGCTCGCTTTATGGCGTCGCTGCAAAGAAATTGCAAGAGTTGTATATGTGTCGCAGCCAACTAGCTTAATTAGCCGTTTAATCAACAGCCTAGCCTCTTTACTAAACAGCGCCGTTCAACTAACGTCCTGAATGATATTCAGCTAATTGATGAAACCGCTAGGCGAATGACTTGGATCGATGACGTTTCATCACTTGCCTAGCCTGTTCATTTCAATAGGTTTGTTCCAACAAGAAATCCGGTATCGTTTCGAAATCGTTTTTGAACTGTTTTTTGGTGCGCTTAGACGCATGCGCGGCCTTAAAATAGTTTCGTGACCGTACGAAAAGTACAAACGTTGGATCGCTTTGCGGATCGTTTTTGGGACTGTCAAATCAAAAGTCTTTGAATTTTTTGTTTTAAAAATATAACCCTACTTTTCTACTTATTATTTTTGTGATCAAAGTTAGCAAATATCACTCATAATATCGTCACTCATCTTTAAAGATAATTAAATTTAATGATGGGCATAGGAGGTGGAAAAATTAATGTTTTTGAATAAGTAAACAAGCGAGGAAATAGAAAATGCTAAAGCACGTTGCACGCTATTCGCTAAATAAAGTTAGGATTATGCAGAAAAATTAAATTAAGTTAAAATAAGTTAAAGTCACACAAGAAAAGATAAACATTATGTTATCAAATGGTTTTAATTATACACATAAATTAAAAATTAAGTTAAGTTAAAAAGATAAACAACTTTTAACTTTCTTAACTTATTTTAATTTTTTAACCTTATCATAAAATTAAATAAACGTTTCCTTTTTAAAATAATTAAACTCCCACACAATAACATCATAAAATAGGCTTACAGAAACTCGCCTTTCCCATGCGTTATAAAAAAATGTAACAAAATTATATATTTTTTGGACAAATATTTATTTAAGAAGTTAACAAATTACCAAATTACCGGACGGCTGCCAGAGAGTGCACCAATAAAATAGAAATCACAAAAACCCTATTAACAGTGATTTGCCCTACGAATGCTAAATTTTAATGTTATTTTTTAACTGATTGGCATGTTTTCACACAAATGTCTTAATTTATGATAACTTAATTTTTGTTAACTTAACTTTTCTGCATGATCCTACCTTAACAGTAAACATATGAAGATGAAATATTACACAATAAACATGAAACAGCTGTTAAAAATAAAAAATCCAGTGCCAAGATGTTCAATGCGCAAGTCAACCCAAACAGTTTTCAATTTAGATCAATAGGTTTGTTCCAACAAGAAATCCGGTATCGTTTCGAAATCGTTTTTGAACTGTTTTTTGGTGCGCTTAGACGCATGCGCGGCCTTAAAATAGTTTCGTGACGGTACGAAAAGTACAAACGTTGGATCGCTTTGCGGATCATTTTTGGGACTGTCAAATCAAAAGTTTTTGAATTTTTTGTTTCAAAAATATAACTCTACTTTTCTACTTATTATTTTTGTGATCAAAGTTAGCAAATAACACTCATAATATCGTCACTCATCTTTAAAGATAATTAAATTTAATGATGGGCATAGGAGGTGTAAAAATTAATGTTTTTGAATAATTAAACAAGCGAGGAAATAGAAAATGCTAAAGCACGTTGCACGCTTTTCGCTAAATAAAGTTAGGATTATGCAGAAAAATTAAATTAAGTTAAAATAAGTTAAAGTCACACAAGAAAAGATAAACATTATGTGATCAAATGGTTTTAATTATACATATAAATAAAAAATTAAGTAAAGTTAAAAAGATAAACAACTTTTAAATTTCTTAACTTTTTTAACCTTATCATAAAATGAAATAAACGTTCCATTTTTAAAATAATTAAACTCCCACACAAAAACATCATAAAATAGGCTTACAGGAACTCGTCTTTCCCATGTGTTATAAAAAAATGTAACAAAAGTATATATTTTTTAGACAAATATTTATTTAAGAAGTTAACAAATTACCAGACAGCTGCCAGAGAGTGCACCAATAAAATAGAAATCACGAAAACCCTATTAACAGTGATTTGCCCTACGTATGCTAAATTTTATTGTTATTTTTAAACTGATTGGCATGTTTTCACACAAATGTCTTAATTTATAATAACTTAATTTTTGTTAACTTAACTTTTCTGCATAATCCTACTATAACAGTAAACATATGAAGATGAAATATGAAACAATAAACATGAAAGCTGTTAAAAATTAAAAATCCAGTGCCAAGATGTGTAACAACCTTTTCGGTTGCTACAAGTATTAATATAATTATGCAAAAATTTGGTAATAAAGTATGCAAACTTGAAGAGGTTTTATAGATAATTTTGGTAAAATACAGTAAATTATCCAACTAGAAATGTTTTGGACAGTACTTGCTGACAAATAGGACCGTGTCGTTTCACCTGATAAGAATTTACTTACGGCAATGGGTTAATTAATCCAGAGGAAAAATGGGTAATTAATAGTTTTAGAGGCAGTCACAGTCTTAAATCACGTTTAACAGAACTTATCCTGCATAACCCTTCCTAGCAGGAATGCACATATAGAGTAAACACTAAGGATTAATATACGTTATGTTTTATTTTTCTGAAAAACAAGATATCTTAAAAATCGAGTAACTATAACTCAACTACAGAATGTTTTTGTTTTGTAAGCCATTTTAGGAACTAAAAGTCAAATTTTACCTGCAAGGTGAGTGCGCTATCAATTCATACGCAGGATAGGCTGTGATAAGAGAAACAGGTTGCCGAGATTCCTTTGTTGCTTAGTTTGTTTTGTTTAGGATATATCTATTTATTTAAATAGTCTAAATAATAGGCGTTATTTTCCTTAAATAAAATGGTATTTTATATTGTTTTCACAAATATTAAATAAAATTTAATTCTTAAAGGAGGGGAGTTGTCTAGGATTATATTAGTAAATTTTAAAAATTTGAACTGACGTCACTAAATTGGTCTGATAACGAAAACCGGCAATTATATTTTCGAGACCGATTTGCTAAGGGTTGGCAGAACTGATAAAAAGTAGACAACTTGAGCATTCCGTTAATTAATTATTTGTCGTAGCCAACGTGGATCATTAATACCATCCAAAACAATTAGACCTTGAAGAAGAACTTTATATAAGTCTAGTTTGTAACTAATTTCATAGATATTAATAAAATGGGGTTCTAAAAATTAATTTTAAATTATTATTATTAAGAGAATAATTTAATGTGTTGCTAACGGTCTCATGTACAATTTTCAAATTTGCTTCTGGGAGAATTTTGGTGTTCTATGCAGGAACCGTCTTCACGTTTCTCTTTTTTTAAGCTGAAATGTTTTAAAACTAAGACCGAATTGATTTATTGTGATCATCCGCTATTTCTTGCGGGATTTAAAGTCGAAGTTTAATAGTGTTTTCTTATGTATTTCGCGGTTGGCGGTTAAATTTTTGAGGTTGGTGTAAGAAAACACGTTCCTTTAAAGGGATTTTTACATTTATTCAGCACACGCCATTCCAACGACGGCAGGACGCCATTTGTCGGAATAGACAAACCATTCATAGGGCGAACATTGTTACTAAGAAGGCGCAACGCACTAAGAGGCCATTCTTAGGGATTTTCCTTACGGTACGGCAGGTTTTCCAGGACCCTCAACTAATCCATGAGGGTTTTTCCTACGGGCTAGTAGTTTGCAGTATCTTAGAAGCACAATTCCTTCCATTCCACCTGTAGACTGTTATCCTGGTGACAAAATTGTTTAAAAAAAAAAGTTTTTCTTTGTGCTCCCTTAACGTTTTAGTCCTTTTTTTTATTAAATTTTAAAATATTTAAAATGTACAAAGCCTTGCGTGAAAGCAATTGGGGTTTTCTCTGGAAATCTAACGGTTACGCGTACCGCGCATAATAATTGAAATATTTATTATTATTCTTTCTTTTTTTAATATTATTCCTCTCCCTCTACGCTTACGTAAGCTGCGGTAGTGGTATATACCGAATGTCTCCTCTATTAGATATTATGGTTTTGGGTAGACATTGGCTTTCACTTTGCGCTCATTATTAGGATAATAAATGTTATATTAAAAAAAAAATAGAGAACCTTTTGTTGATTTAAATATTTGAGTATGTTGGTAAATTGGGTTTAAATACATATAAATGTAGGTTCCAACCTTTCTCCACTTAATTAATATACATTATTTTGGGAAAGTTGTCTCTTATTGACCTTCATTGATATCTTTTTTTATATATATATTGTTTTGCTCGCTGAGCATCCATAAAAGATTATCGGTTTCGTGGTTTTGCCAAAAGTACTGTGGGTTTAACTAAAACCACGTGGCGCCCATTTGTCTCTTTTTTTTTATTTGTAAACAGTAAACTGTTTATTAGTAGTTCGTTCTTTCTATTTGACCCAGCCCTTCTCCACTGTTGAAAAGCTGGCGGCAACCATACAGTACTCTCAAACTTAAAATTTAATTTTTTTTTTTTTTAACAACTCTTATGGATGCAGGTTTAGAGTAAACTAGCGCGTCACAGATGTTCAATGCGCAAGTCAACCCAAACAGTTTTCAATTTAGGCCATGTATCAGAATTACCGTTCTGAAACCGTAACGAAACGATCCCAAGTTTTCTTGGTACACAAACAGGATCGTCCGATAACTGCCGCGTCTCTGTTGGAACGCACTTTAATCACTGCGCATGAGCGTGATCGTTCGGTGATGGTTTTTCGACGTGCTGGAACAAACCTAATGTATCAGAATTACCGTTCTGAAACCGTAACTAAACGATCCCAAGTTTTGTTGGTACACAAACAGGATCGTCCGATAACCATCACGTCTCTGTTGAAACGCACTTTAATCACTGCGCATGAGCGTGATCGTTCGGTGACGGTTTTTCGACGTGCTGGAACAAACCTATAGTTCCACTTTCTGCCACCTAGCGCCGAAAAACTCCATACTGTCAATGAATATGGCGTTGACAAACAAATTTAATGGTGTTTTCCAAAGTTTTATTGGAAATAGAACAATGGAGGAGCGTAGTGAAAATAATAATGTGAATTTAGCTGTAAGTGACTCAAACAATTTAATTTTTAAAGCGAATTTCTATCGAAAACTTGTTGACCAAAACTAACCACATTTGATCTTATAATTTTCAAAGAACAGTAATATGTTACATTTTAAGTTTATTTAATAAAGAATTTGTTATGTCAGATGTTCCATCTTTTTTATTTCTGTCACATGGTCACTACATCGTACGATTGGCCTAAGCATTAGCCAGACAGTTTATTAAATGCTGTAACAAAGGTTACGGCCAAATATCATTTAGGCCGTTAGTTGAACGGCGCTGTTTAGTAAAGAGGCTAGGCTGTTGATTAAACGGCTAATTAAGCTAGTTGGCTGCGACATATGAAAGACATATAAGACGATTTCGCCACGTTTTGGTAGGTACTTTGGTTGGTCAGAAATAGTGATGGGATAATTCGAATTAAAAATAATTGATACTCCGATTATTGAAAAAACCGCTATCATGCGATTATTCAGATTTAATTTGAATTACGAAAAATAAAATTTAAATCAAAAAAAAAATTAAATCTGAATAATCGCATGATAGCGGTTATTTCAATAATCGGATTATCGATTATTTTTAATTCGAATTATCCCATCACTATTTCTGACCAACCAAAGTTACCTACCAAAACGTGGCGAAATCGTCTATAAATTTTATGATAGGTTAGTTGTGTTTCTTTAGGACTAGATAAGCGTTCGATAACCGGGAAAATGACAAAACACATAGATATCCGAATTAGGCCACTTTAAGAAGACGATCTGATAGTGAAAACATTCGGGCATATACCTCCTAGATGTATCCTTACCGCTTGGTAGTGTGAACAAGCGCGCGAAAGAGAAATAAGAATAACTACTTTATGCAAATTTTCCAGCTTTATTTTAACGAGGCCTTTTAAAATGGGTGATATTTCATCTTTAAACAGAAAAATGCACGTAACAACTGTTTCCGATTCTTGAGTTGATTTTCATTAAAATAAACATATTGTAAATTAGGACTAGATAAGCATTGAACAACCAGGATAAAAATGAGACTCGGAATTACCCGAATTAGGCCAGTTTAAAAAGATGATCTGGTTTATAGGGTCACGGTATGAATTCCTTCTAGTATATTTCACTAGAGGCACCGTTGTCACTTGGCCGTGCGAAAGAGAAAGAAGATGAGGGTACAACCTTTGTTTCTCGCTCTGCGTGCTAATATTAGTTGGCGTTGGCATCCGAAACATCTGTCAAAAGCTAGTGTTTTCATATGGGTGCCTACAGCAGGTTGGCACCCAAAACCTATTCTTGGGAAAGAGTACTCGGTTGATTTTTTACTTTAAGTACTTTTTATTTACTTGAAGTATTTTTTTACTTCAAGTACTTTTTATTTACTTGAAGTACTTTCTTTACTTAAAGTACATTTTTTTACTTGAAGTACTTTTTTTACTTCAAGTACTTAAATAAATACTTCAAGTAATTTTCTTGGTCAAATCAAGTAAAAATCCAAGTATCTTCATAAAAACTACTTGATACAAGTTCCTCCTAATAAAAAGTACTTGAAGTAAAATACTTGAAGTACAAAAAAGTATTTCATGTAAAATTCTACTTGAAGCACTTCAAGTTTTGACAGCTCTGGTTGGCGGGGTCGTCGATCAATACTAGCATATACCTATCGAGACAGCCTGCCGCTTACCCGAGCGACGAAAAAAAAAGAAAAGAACATTTCTTTCTCGCTCCGCATGATGATTGTTCTTAATTTTTTGTAATTAAGTTAGGGAAATATTTGTGCCCAGTCTTTCTTTGTATCTGCCCCACTGGCATCATTAGCCATCTAAATCATTTACAAAGAGATCTAATGAGCACTTTTATAGAAAAACCAAAACTAATATTAATAATTAAAACAACACCTTTAAATATAATAGCAACTTTAATTGGTAAGTGTCACTTACAAACTTAAATATTGAGACTTATTATTCTAATAACACCACGTTTTCTTGAAATAATACATATATTTATCTAAAATATTGAAAAAAAAAGTAGAGGTATAAGGTTCATATAGGTTCTAAGATAAATTGTGCTGGGCTAGAACGTATTTTCTCAATTTCCAAAAAAAAAACAGTTGCTACTTCCACTAAAAAAAAAAACTGTATTCTCCCACACAAAATTAAGGCATAAATTAAAAATTCCCATTTACCACAATGGTTAAAGATGGACATTATTTAAAAAGGAAAATTTAAAAATAATAATTTTAAGAAAGGATATAGTTACATTTTAGTTATTCACACAACAAACTTTAAACATGAAGCAATTAAGAAACTGGATTATGAAAAAAAACGAACTAACAACTTTGTTTACTCTCGTTTACGTCAGCAATTATGAGCATTATCATACTTGTATTCGTTGAGCCATGCCTTTCAAACTTATTAACATCAATATCGGGTCATGATTCTTTTAATCATCTTTATAGATGGTCTAATAATTACAATAATCACATTTAAAACATGTCTGAGATATCTAAGTCTCCGGACGTGTTTTTTTTAAACTATTTTTGTAAACAGTTTGATAATTACAATGATCGCATTTTAACATCTTCAAAATTTTTTATGTCGAAGGACGTGGCTCTTTAAATATTGTTTTACCGGTGATTGATAATCACACTGATGGCATTTAAACATATCAACTTCTTCGGGATTCTTATGCCGGAGGTTGTGCATTTTTAACTGACTTTTGTGAATACTTTGATAATCACAATGATCGCATTTAAACATATTAACTTTTCAGGATTTTTATGTCGTAGGACGTGCGTTTTATATGGTCTTTGTAAAGAGTCTGATAACCGCATTGATCGCATTTAAATCTATTTACGTCTTCGGATTTTGATGTCGCCGTTGGTGCCTATTCAAATCAAATTTGTAAAGAGATTGATAATCACATGATCGCATTTAAACATATCAACTTCTTCGGGATTCTTATGCCGGAGGTTGTGTATTTTTAACTGCTTTTTATAAATACTTTGATAATCACACTGATCGCATTTAAACATATCAACATCCTCGAGATTTTTATGTCGGAGGTTGTGCTTCTTTAAATTACTTTTGTAACGGGTTTGGAAATCACAATGATCGCATTTAAACATTTTAATATCCTTGGGATTTTTATGTTGTAGGACGTGTCTTTTAAAAACTTTTGTAAACAGTTTGATAATTACAATAATCGCAGTTAAACATACTAAGGGTTTTCAAATTTTTATGTAGCGTCGTGCGATTTTGGCATATCCACTTAAATCCTTGACTAGGTTTTACATTCCATAATTGCGTTGCTTTATTATCACATTGATTTTATGTTGTTGGGCAAATGATGATTTTCAAAATTGTCTTTGCCCTTAATAAACACCCTGAAAACAAAAAGACTTAAGTAGAATAACTATTTATTATTTTTATTTAAATATTTAAAAAAAACTAAAACAAAATTAAGACAACAAAATTATGACATTTTAAAACATATAATAAATAAAATAGACAACTAAAAATACACAAATTTAGGTCTATTTATAACCTTGTAGTTTAAATAACTACCTTTAAAACACTGTCAAGTTAGTTGCCTAAATTGGAAATACATCCCAAAAAAATTAGGAAAAATCATTCTTTTTACCTAGTTTCAGATTGCTCTATGTCTTCCACCTCGATGTCTATTTCCTCATTTTTTATTCTCCACTCTTCTTCTGGATTTTTCACTTTCACATCTCACCATTTGTTCAGTAAAGTAAACATTGCATCTGTAAACAATAAGAATAATTCTAAAATTTAAATATAAATAGAAGTGTTAATTTTCCCTTGTAACAGTCACCTTTTTGACTATTTTTTTGTTTATAACAATGTATTATTTAAATAAAACTGCACTAGTTTTATCTGTGTTAGATATAATACTTTCGTCATGTTGGGATCGCTCGTTGCGACTAAAAAATAGATCATCTGGGAAAATGGTAAAACAGCCCCAATAATTGTGTTTGGCGGGAGCGTTTAAATATCATAAAGAGAAATATAGGCGAAGGTCAATAATTAGAGCCCGTGAATATCAGTAGAGAATGAAGAACACTAACACTAAAACTATATTAAAACACCTGCTAGCTTTATTTATTATAATATCTGAAATAATGTGGAATTTAATACAGAAAAGTAACTCATATATGCTTTAATATCTTAAAATACATCAGCTACTAGAAATTCAAGACATAAAAAAAAAATTTAGGGTTACATTACAATTTTTTTTTGATATTTTAGATTTCATGTTATTCCAGAATGCACCTTTTTGTTTAGTTTAATAGGTAATGTATCAAAATCAAAAAACATTCTTTTAAGATAATGTTTGCTATTATATTACTATAATCATAATTAGCACTGACTTACTCATCTAAATCCATATAGAAGAATCAAAATACTGCATATTGGTATTTCCTGGGTGCTTTAATTTAAAGCATTTTTTCTAACTCTAATTTTAAAGCTAAAGATCTGGAAGTCATAAATATGTCTTCTATATCGTCGATTTCTTCTTTAACTTTTACCGTGGAGGAATAATTATTATCAGTTTGCTCAGATACATCCTTGTTAATAGAACTAGAGGAAGACAAATCTACTTCGTTATAATTGTTGCAGCTTACTTCATGCATTTCCAGCTTTACTTCAACGAGCCCTTTTGAAATAGATGATATTTCCTTGTTATCGTTATTCTCCATTGTAAACTTTAAATACACTGCCCTTAAAAAAGGGTTGTAGGTAGGATAGTGGAAAACACAGAAAAAGTTAATTTTGTAAACACCACAAGTAGGTATATATTTTGAATTAAACTTAAGAACGCAAGCAAACCAGACTATTATACAAACAGATACTGCTCGCTTTATGGCGTTGCTGCAAAGAAATTGCAAGAGTTGTATATGAAAGACTTAAATTTTATGATAGTTGAGTTTCTTAAAAATAAACATAAATTAGGAGTAGATAAGCATTTGAAAACCGGGAAAATGATAAAACGCATAGATATCCGGATTAGGCCACTTTAAGAAGACGATCTATTAGTGACAACCTTCGGATATATACCTTCTAGAGGTAGCCTTACCGCTTGGCAGTGTGCACAAGCGCGCGAAAGAGAAATAAGAATCATTGCTTTACCTTACTTTATGCAAATTTTCTAGCTTTGTTACAACGAGCCCTTTTGAAATAGGTGATATTTTTACTTTTAATAAACTGTCTTGATACAGAGTTGTAGGCGGGACAGAGAAAACAAAAATAAAGGGAGTTAACGGAGTAACAAATATTTTGCTCGATTTAATTTAAGCCTATATTCGCCAAATTTAAATGTCAATTCAGTATTTGTGACGTAATCGTTTTCGTGTAATCGTGAAAAAAATTATAGCTAAATGGAAAAAATGCATTTTAAATGCCCTTTATGTGATGATGTTTTACCAGGATAAAGCCTTAATTTTATCAAATCGTACACAATATAGATTTAATAGCAGGTGTACATCCAAATTATTTTATTGAGTTAAATATTTAACAAAAATTAATAACATAAATCCACATTCTGGGGAAAACGGTGACGTCACGAACATAACCTATAACTGCAAACACATAGTAAAAATTGAGCACTTATCCAAGTCCAACACTCTTGAAAATTATCCACTTTAAAAACACGATCTAGGTCAAAGATGGTAAACTTACACAGAATTGCTCCGATCCTATTTAAGCCCATATACGCCAAATTGAAATGTTAATTCGATATTTGTGACGTTATCGTTTTGTTTACAGTTTGTGATTTACTTCGCATTGGAAGTTTTTTTCGTGATTTTGGTTACATTTTTTGCCTTTTAGACATTGGAACGTTGCTATTAGTTTTTTTTTTAAATTGCATATAGTTAAATTAGGTTTTGATTACTGTATTTTTATTGTAGGTGCAACTTACAGAGAGAGGGGTAATTGACCGTTCGTTATTTCTTTAAAAGGAATTTATAAATAAAAAGTATGTCATTTAATAAATTATATTTATTTAACTTTATTTTAGCGAATTTTGAATTTTGCTACATATTTTCAGTAAACAATTTATACTAAATGGAAAAAATACATTTTTAATGTCCTTTATAAGAAGTGGTGATGGTTAATTTCATCAAATGGTACACAATATAGATCTAATAGTAGGTGTACATCCAAATTAGTATTTTAAACTTAAATATTTAACAAAAATTAATAAAATAAATCTACATTTTGGGGAAAACGTGACGTCACAAACATAACCTATATCTGCGGACAAACAGTTAAAATCGAGCACTCCTAGCAATAAAGTCGACCATCCTAGGATCTGGGTCATAGGGTCAACCAAGGGTAATAAACTTAGCAAGGAGTGCTCGATCCCATTACGTCAATTCCGTATTTGACGTAATCCGTTTGCCATTTTGTTTTGTTTACAAGTAGTTTAAAGTCTTATTTTTTTTTAATGTTATCATTACAGTTCTAATAGTGTGCATATCCAAAATAGTTTTTAAAAGTTGAATATTTAACAAAAATTAATAAAATAAATCTACCTTCTAGGCAAAATGGGCAAACGGTGACGTCCAAACATAACCTGTATCTGCGGTCAAATAGTAAAAATCGAGCACTCCTTGTTAAGTTTACCACCCTTGGGAGTCAAGCTAGTTAATTCCTTCGAGTATATCCTGGTAGAGGCACCGTTGTCACTTGGCCGTGCGATAGAGAAAGACGATAAGGGTACAACCTTTTTTTCTCGCTCTGCGTGCTAATATTAGTCGGCGGGGTCGTCGACCAATACCAGCATATACCTATAGAGGCAGCCTTGCCGCTTATTCGTGCGAAGGAGAAAAAAGATGTGTACATTTCTCTCTCGCTCCGCGTGCTGATTGCTCTTAACTTATTGTTATTAAGATAGGGAAATATTTGTGTCCAGTCTTTCTTTGTATCTGTTCCACTGGCACCATTGACCATCTAAATCTTTTACAAGATCTAGTGATCACTAATAAAAAATACAAAACTAATATAAACAAATAAAACAACACTTTTAAATATAATTAAAACTTTAATTGGTAACTGTCACTTATAAACATAAATAAAGAGACTCACTATTCTAATATCATCATGTTTTTTTGAATTGATAATACATATATCTACCTAAAATAATAGCAAAAAAATAGAGGTATGAGATTATAAAAGATCTAAGATAAATTATGGTTTGTTAGAACTGTAATCTTTCAATTTCCAAAAAATAGTCATTACGTCCACTAAAGAAAACAGCCTATATTTTCCTACCCAAAATTCAGACATAAATTAAAACTAGCCATTTACCACAATGATTAAAGATTAATAATATTAATATTAAAAGAAAGAATTAAAAATAATGCTAAGATAGGTTATAGTTGCATTTTAGCAAGTCACACATAATTCAACACGTAGCAATCAAGAAACTGGGTTTCAAAGTAAATGCGAAAAGAAACTTTGTTTACTCTCTTATTTACATCAGCAATTATGAGCTTCATCATACTTGTATTCGTTAAGCCATGCCTTCAAACATATTAACATCAATGTCAGAAGTCATGCTTTTTCAATCATCTTTATAAATGGTCTGATAATTACAATGATCACATTTAAACATGTCTGGGATTTCTATGTCGGTGGACGTGCGCTTTAAATTTCCTTTTTCCAGTGATTGATAATCACACTGATCGCATTTAAACATATCAACTTCTTCGGGATTCTTATGCGGAGATTGTGCATTTTAACTGACCTTTGTAAATACTTTGATAATCACAATGATCACATTTAAACATAATAGCTTCTTCCGGATTTTGATGTCGCAGTTGGTGCTTATTAAAATCACCTTTGTAAAGATCGATAATCACACTGATCGCATTTAAACATATTAATTCTTCGGGATTCTTATGTCGGAGGATGTGCCTTTTATCAGACTTTTGTAAGGACTTTGATAATCACAATGATCATTTAAACGTATTAATTTCTTTCGGATTTTGATGTCGCAGCTGATGCCTATTAAAATGACTTTTGTACAGAGATCGATAATCACACTGATCGCATTTAAGCATATTAAGTTCTTCAGGATTTTTATGTCGAAGGACGTGCGTTTTTAAGTGGTCTTTGTAACGAGTCAGAAACCCGCATTGATCGCATTTAAACCTTTTAACGTCTTCCGGATTTTGATGTCGCAGTTGGTGTCTATTAAAATCACCTTTGTAAAGAAATTGATAATCACACTGATCGCATTTAAACATATCAACTTCTTCAGGATTCTTATGCCGAGGTTGTGCATTTTTAACTGCCTTTTAAAAATACTTTGATAATCACAATGATCGCATTTAAACATATTAACTTCTTCAGGATTGTTATGTAGAAGAACGTGCTTTTTAAGATGGTATTTGTGAAAAGTCTGAAAACCGCACTGATCGCATTTAAACCTATTAACGTCTTTCGGATTTTGATGTCGCAGTTGGTGCCTATTAAAATCAAATTTGTAAAGAGATCGATAATCACAATGATCGATTTAAATATATCAACATCCTCGAGACTCTTATGTCGGATGTTGTGCTTCTTTATATTACTTTTTTAATGGGTTGGTAATCACAATGATCGCATTTAAACTTTTTAACATCTTTGGGATTTTTATGTCGTAGGACTGTCTTTTAAAGAACTTTTTTAAACAGTTTGATAATTACAATGATCGCATTTAAACGTACTAAGGTTTTTCGGATTTTTATGCAGTGGGTCGTGCGTTTTAGAAGATCGCTCTTAAATCCTTGAACAGGTTTTAATTCCATAATTGCGTTGCTTGATTATCACATTGATTTATGTTCTTAACAAATAATGATCTTCATCATTGTCTTTGCCCTTAATTAACACCCTAAAAACAAAAAGACTTAAGTAGAGTATTTATTTATTTTTTTTGAAAATATTTAAGAAAAACAGTAAAAGAAAATATCAAGAAAATAAAATTATGACATTTTGAAACATAAAATAAAATTTAAAATTACACAAATTTAGAAATTTATAAATACACAAATTTAGACATTGGTCTATTTATTATCATAACTACCTTTAAAACATCTGTCAAATTGGTTGCCAAATTGGAAATACATCCGACAAAAAATTAAGAAAAAATTTTGCTATCTACCTAGTTTCAGATTGCTCTACGTCTTCCACCTTGATAGTTATTTCCTCATTTTTATTCCCCACCCTCTTCTGATTTTTAACTTTCCCTCTTTACCATT
>JAHBCN010007823.1:0-41478 GCA_019359885.1 Listronotus oregonensis | reverse complement strand
TCATCATCAGGGTCAAATAACGATTTTAGCCGATAGCGCCCGAACGGTATAACTTAAAATTTCCGAGTTTGCGCAAATCAATATTAGGTCTTAGCACAAGTATCCTACGCGTAACGGCCATTTTCCAAGTCACATGGTTTTTGACATATGACAGGTGACAGGTGGCATTTGACATTTGACAGGTGACATTTGACATTTGACAGATAGTATTGGCCACGCCCTAAATAACGCGTCACACAAGATTCCTAAATATTTAATTACGTCAGAGATATTAAGATAATAAACTCCTCCGGAGGACGGAGGCACGTGAACTGTCTTACTTACCCTACTATACACTTATACCTGGTTCAAATCCTGCTGGGTGCGGACTTTTTTTAATTTTTTTATTAGTTCCTCAGGCGTTATACAACCATACATTGTTTACCAATATTATTAATGACAGTTAAACGACCTTATTACTACTATTTTCCCCATTAATATGATACTCACGTGTGCTGGCGTAATACTCAGGATCCTATACATTCATTTCACCTTCATATTTAATATTCTCTTATAGCTCAGTGGTAGAGTTCCAGATTTTCGATCGCTAGGTCAACGGTTCGAATCCTTCAGGACTTTTTTATTTATTTCCAATATTACTCGAGGTCTCCTGATGAGTTCATATTTCATAATCTTGGTCAGCGTCATAATCTAAAGTCAAGCAACGTTGGATGTGGCCATTATTTAGCTGGGCGGCCGCTTGGCACTTGGTGCTAGACCGGAAGTAAAATCTAAATCGGACCTGAAAATTCTCCCATGTATTTCTTATGGGAAAATGACGGATTTTGCGGCCGGAGTCAGGTAGCTTATCTACTCAGGTAATTTTATTTACTAGAAGCTTAGTACGGTGGCGAAGGTTGCCAAACATATACCATTCCTTGATCCTAAATTTCCATAGTGTTTATGGAGTCGGATGAAGAAAATCTACTTCTTGCTCTTCTCTTACGCCGTCGACGTAAACGTTCTAGACGTCGTACGTTATGGATGCATCCGATAACCTCAGAGAGAATATCCGTTGGGCAGTATTATACACTAATGCAAAGGTTACGAGCAGATCCTGCGAAGTTTTTTGATTACTTTCGAATGTCAGAAGGGACTTTTAAGGAACTACTAAATTTAATACAACCATATATTGGCAGACAAGATACCAATATGAGAAAAAGCATCACTGCTGAAGAGAGGCTTGCCATTACATTAAGGTAATTATATAACTCATTTTAATTTAGGTAATAATTTTTTCCATAATTTGTAAAAGTTTTAAGTAAAATTTATTTTTAACAACTTGAACCATAGGCATATGTAAATGGTAGCTAAGAGGGGAACAAAATGAAATGAGAATAATATAGGTGCCGTATAGTCTTCATTTCAGAAAATTTCTGAATATTTAAATTTTTTGGTGGTCATAAATAGGTTTGGTAGTCAATATATTAATAACGTATATTTTTTTACACCAAGAATGCAGGGTTAGGAAAAAAGGATTAAATATATGTTATTTTATTATATGTTTATTTCAAAATAGTATATTCATATTAAAAATAAAAAAGCAAACACTGAACAAAAACAAAAAAAAGCGGAATAGTTTCAAAAAAAGTCATCGTGTATTATGGAGGAACTACTTGAAAGTGGAGTTGGTACTTGGGACGGTGGTTCACTTAATTCTGGTGAAGTTCGAACGGAAATGGGTTGGAGTTCTGTAAGTACTCTTACCTCATTATTTGGTAATTGTTGGTGACTTGGGGGAATATGCAAATATTGGCTGCTTGCAGGAATTATTGTTTGTGTTTGTGTATACTGGACGGGATGACTTGGCATATGGGAAAGAACAGAAGCAAAGGAGGAAGTGGTTGTCATTGCAGATCTTTTATATCTTTGCAGTGTTGTGAAAAACTCCATTTGAACATCCAATTTCATATTATCTGGAAGAGCTTTAAAATGAGGTAAAAGACTCAGCAAAAAATGGCGATCCGGGTCGTCATCATCTTTTTTCTCAACCGCCCTCTGTTCGATATTTCTTGCTATTGCCTGAAAAAGGCGCTGCTCGTCTGGCAAAGTTGAAGTTTTTTTTTTTTCGTCTTTGGGGAACTAGTAGTGTTATCTGTGACATTGACTGATTCTTCAACTGGATTCTCCTGTGTTTCATTCAGCAGTTCTTCAGGCTTCGTGTCACAAAGTGGCAAAAGAAACGATAATTGCTGAAAATAAATATATTCTTTTCTTCCTGTTTGCGCTCCTGAACCAGACTTAGTTTTCTTTTTGTTAGCTAATTCTCTCCTAAAAGAATCTCGAAAACTTTTCCACTTGCGTTGCATATCACAAGCTGAAAAAAATAAACTTTTTCTTTAGATCTACTCTATCTTTTAAATCAATACGAAAAGGTATTTCACAACAGTAATTTTAATTTTTATTTTTTTCAGATATCTTGCCACTGGCTGTTCGTATAAAGAATTGAATTATAATTTCCGTTGTGGAGCATCTACCGCACAAGAAATTGTATATGATGTGTGTACTAAAATTTGGAAATATTTACATGAGATATGCTTTCCACCTTTAACTGAATCTGAATGGCTTAAAATTGCAAGGGAATACGAGGCTCGTGCCAATTTTCCAAACTGTTTAGGAGCCATAGACGGCAAGCATGTTAAGATTATACAACCAGCTGCGAGTGGATCATCCTACTTTAATTACAAGAAATACTTTTCTATGGTGTTATTGGCTGTTTGCGATTCAAATTATAAATTTATTTATATTGATACCGGTTCATATGGTAAGGCCTCCGACTCGGCTATTTTTTCAAATAGCGATCTTTATAAGAAAATGTTAGAAAACAATTTAAATATACCCAAAGATAAACCAATATTGCCCGACGGAGATGTTTTTCCGTTTACTTTTGTTGGAGATGAGGCTTTTGGACTCTCTGTCCATATGCTGAGACCATATGGGGGTAAAAATTTGTCCAAACAAAAAAAATTTAATTACCGATTGTCCCGAGCAAGGCGTTACATCGAGTGTTGTTTTGGTATACTGACTAACAAGTGGCGCATTTTTCATAGGCCACTTAATGTAAAAGTTGAAAAAGCTGACATGATTATAAAAGCTTGTTGTTGTTTACATAATTTCGTAAGAGAAAAGGAAAACATTGAATTCGATCATACATTACAAATAATAGGGCTGGCTGACGACCGATCTGCTACTGTTAGGACATGTGAACGATCTGCTATAACAAATAGGGAAAAACTTGCTCATTATTTCTGCAGTGAAGCTGGACGTGTACCATGGCAAGACAAGTTAATTTAGCAATAATATGTGTCATTTAATTTAATTTTCAAATTTTTATTTTAGAGATTGTGAATATAATTTGTTTTCTCTCCTTACCTGCCTTATTTTTTTCAGCGCTGCTCATTTCATCAAAATTATTCACAAATATTTGACATATTTCTTCCCAAGCTTTTCCTTTCACTAATTTGTTGCTATAGTCGGGAGATCTCACATCCCAAATAGCTTCTCGATTATGAATTTCAATAATAAACCTGTCGCTGTCAAAATTCATCTTTACGTCTACCGTCACCCCTGACTATCAAAACCAAACTGCAGTGGCGCTTCCAAAAGTGGCCCGTCTGAATGCGTTTAGTACAGAAGTGGTCGCCACGCGTGGCGGGGATCGGCGTCTGACGGCCACTGTGTCGCTGCAGAAACGCTCGTCTGAATGAATTTTTCTATAAACACGGAGTTTACATAAGAACTGCAGATTGGCCACTCTGTGTCACCACTCTGTGGCGCGACAGAGTGGTCCGTCTGTTCGAGCCCTTACGGACTATTTCCGGCACTCAGATGAGGCTTGATTATATATTACAATACAGTAAAAAATAAAAATAATTTGTAGCTTCTTTCAAGACTCTTACTAAACACAAGAATTTTTTACAAGAGCAATTATTAGCTTTGGACTATAAATAAAACGTTTTGTAGATAAATTAGTGAGCATTAGTAGAAAGTATTCTTATAAGTCATGAAGGTATAGATATTTAAAACGACCGAAGGGTAAACACGACATTTATCACGTGACCGCTTTCCCGTAGGTCCTCTCCGCTAATCCCAAGGGCCGAGGGGAAAGACTGACCGCAGAACGATGTGAAGCGTCCTTTGCCAAATAATGTTTGTTTACCTGATTGGTGGCAAGACAGATGTGACTTGAAAATTGGGTATTTGTTTTCTGATTGGCCTAATACGTTAGGAAAACTATTTTTTATTTATACCTGGGCACCTCTTTTAATTTCGACAATTTTTTATACTGGCTTAGATGGTAATTTATTGTAACAAAATTAATAAGCTGTTTTTGCAAAAGTTTCCTTGCTAATACAAAATACAATAATACGCAAATTGTAAAATCTGACAAAAAACATAAATGGAAAAAAAGGGCAAACTACGCATTTTCTCATTATTATTTTATTATGAAGATAATGAAAAACTAAAGGTCACTATTTACCTAAGGCTATTATACCTTTTTTCGATACATGTTGCGAAACATTTGGGTTTTAGGCACACGATGTGATGATTGCCAAACGCAGAAAACTTTTAAGTTTGGTGCGCAGAAAAAAAAGATAGTGAATATTTTGGTAAAAGTTATTTTGGCGTACTTGTCCCAGCTTTCTCTAAAATGTGCCCCTTTCACTTTTGATAGTATTTACTCAATAATGCGAACTACAATTTATCTCAATAAAAATGTAGACATCAGTAATTAAACCAATTTATTGGAAAGAAAGTAAAGTCTTTATAAACCAAGAAAGTCCAAACTATTTTAAAAAAAAGTTAAAAAGTTTTTTAAAGAAGCTGACGACGAAAATTATTTAGTAAGAAAAGTAGTGAAAATCGTTGAAATTTTTGAAGCCTGTAGGAGATAAGAATTGACCTATTGACAGATAGAAGACATTGATGATGCTACGCCATTTATTAAAATTACCATTTTTAATACAAAAACCAATGTTTTAAGAATAATTACAATATCAGAGAAAAACATAGAGGAAGCAAGTTTTTTCGACAATTTTCCTAAATACGTCTATCTATAATCGATCACAATTGATTTTTATCGCGTACGGAAATTTTAAATGCATTACATTGAAAAAAGATTGCCGAATTCCTTGGACATATCGATGCTGAAAAGACACAGAGGTTGACGTTCAACTTCTGTGGCAGAAGGCTATGTAGAAAATTCGATCGAATGATAGCATTTTTGTGAAAGAGAATAATTAAACCAGTGCTATTCCCTTTTCTTCTACCAGTAATTCTCAGATGCAAGTATTATCTTTTTTACGTAATAAAGAATAAACTATATGTGCTACCCATATGCATTCTCTTACAGAAAAGATTGTATTATTAATGTATATAATAAATTATTTGAAATTCAGTTCATAATAATTTATTTTTTTTACGCATTACGATTTAACCAAAAAAATATATTTACCCCCTCCCCATTTAAAACTATCTTCAGCTTCTCCCAGGATAGGTGGCGGGATGGGACCAATGAATTTTAAAAACAGTTACTTGAGGTTATAGGTTCCGTGGTCTGAAACAACAACTCACAATATTTTACTCAAATCGGTATTGTACAGGGTCAGTTACAGAAAAATTGTAAAAAATCGCCTTCATGAAATACATTAATTTGGTAGCAAAATGTTGGTAAGGTATATTGTTTAAAATAAAAATGTATATCATATAATGTAGTTTTAGCTAATTAAATTATGCTGTGGAGTTTAGAAAAAAAATATATTTAAAG
The DNA here is from genome assembly GCA_019359885.1 of Listronotus oregonensis. NCBI lineage: Eukaryota > Metazoa > Arthropoda > Insecta > Coleoptera > Curculionidae > Listronotus > Listronotus oregonensis. Next base: position 35,672 of record JAHBCN010007823.1, on the reverse strand, counting down.
TTTTTTGCTTTTGTAACTGTAAAAAAATTTTGCCAAAAAAAATGTATATGGCAATAAACTCTTTTGATTAAATAACCAGAAAATGCATTTTTTATTATTAGGTACTTCCTAAGCTGACGCTTTTACCCAGTTTCTTTGTAACTGATCCTGTATAACACCGATTTAAGTAAAATTCCCGCTTTAGATTATGTAGATCATAATTTCAAAATATTGTTCATAAATTCGAAAATGTTGTCCTATTTATCCTATTTGGCCACCCATTGAGGGACATGCTGTATATCTATATTCTATAGGATTCGGGCTGTTTTAAAAGCTTAAGCTTTATGCTTTTTTTATTTATGGTTTACGAAACCTATTGGTAGTAGAAAATGCCTACTAATTAACCAAAGTGGGTGCACCAGACCCATTTTACGAACCGGAAACTTCCTGCGTTATCCGTTATGGTTTTCCGGATGGAAGAACTCCGCGAGTATGAGAAGGGGTAAATATAGAGTTATTGGACATAACGCTTTAGGTTAAAAAGAGGAAAAAAGATTTACCTACATACTTATGTGTAACAAGAAGCTACTGGTGCTTTACAAAAATTAACTCACTATCGTGTTGCGGCAGATTAAAAGAAACCCCGGAACATATTCTACAAATGCAAGATAATAAGATCTATAAAAAAGTAGTTTTAAAACTAAATTTAAAAATATAAGAAAACCTTTTCTCTTCCCCCCTCCGGCCGAAAGCATTTTTAACTTTGCGAGGAGTCTAGGAACCGAGACGATCAACTAACCAAAGGAGGATGCTTACTAGAGATATTAGGTCAAGCAACCTCATTCTCCAAATTTCATTATGTCAGAGTTAGAAGCATAAGCTGCCAAGTATTTATAAAGTACCCATTTATCTTCAAAATAAAGGTGATAAACATAATATAAAAAATGGACTTTATTGTCTTAGGAGCGCGTACTTGTCATGTTTAAGAGTAAGAGCGCCCGCTTCATCTTTACAAATGCAGATTTCTGAAACAATGATTATAATAAATAATATCCTAATAAGATTTGCGTACAACACAACCATTTATTGAATTAAAGCATTTTAATCCTCCAGACAAAATATTTTCCTTATTTTTTTTTTATTTCTTGGAGATTACCTTATAGTTATGATTTTCAATAAGTTTAAAAATGTAAGGTAGTAATTAACAAACAATACTTATCTTTTAAGAAAACTTTTAAGGGCAAAAATATCTTGTTTTGTTAAGACAAACAGATCCGAATGTCGCTGAAGTGGTTTTTCATTTGGTCCTAGATATGTTTTTTCAGGCTTACCCCAGGGATCAGTGCTAAGCCCCCTTTTGTTTAATATCTATACAGCTGATATACATAAGTTCACCGGTTTTAAAACAATACAGTACGCTGATGATTTTTGTATTTACACCCAAAATAAAAACTATGAAAATAGCATAGCAATGTTATCAGAAGCAGTAAGAAAACTCTTAAGTTGGACAAGGGCAAATGGTTTTGAGATTGCACCCGAAAAGTCAGTTTTTTGTACTTTTACGCGGCATAATACTCAAATAATGGATAACATAACGTTACAAAATTTAGAAATACCAGCAAAAACAGAAGTTAAATATTTGGGCATAACATTAGATAAAAAGTTAACCTGGAAACAACATATAGGTCAAATTGTTACTAGATGCGAAAAAGGTATAAATTTTCTGCGCTCTGTTTCGAGAACTTGGTGGGGTTGTGATGTTCAAACAGCCTTAGTTTTTTATAAATCCTATATCAGATCAGTTATTGATTACGGAAGTATACTTTACAGCTCTGCTTCTAAAACCAATTTGCAGACGGTAGATCGGGTGCAATATAAAGCTCTCAGAATCTGCTTGGGAGCAATGCGGTCCTCACCAGTGGAGGCACTGCTTGTTGAGGCTTTAGAACCCCCCTTATGCTTAAGGAGGGAAACCCTGTGTGCAAAATTTTTGTTTAAACAAAAGTTTTTTAACACAGAGTTACTAAGTAATATATCCAAATTAAATATGTACGATCTGACAAACAAATATTGGTATCATAAAAACTCACCTCTATTGTGCGAGGCATTTAGAAATCACAATCAAATCCTAAATAATATTACACCTTTTTGTGCATTTGATTATGAATATTTCAGTGCTATGCAAGAAATTAATATAATATTTCCACCGTTTACTGATAACAAAACACTAAATATAAATATCCTAAAAGATCAGCTTATTCATTTTGATAAATCCCTGGTTATATATACAGATGCTTCTAAAACAACAGAAGGTAATGGGGCAGCAATTTATGCTCCTCAGCTAAACAGTCAATTTAAATTTCAAATAGAAAAAACATATAGTATCTTTACCTGTGAAGCCATAGCCATATCCGAAGCTCTTAATTATATATTACAAAATGATAACCAATATCAACAATTTATTATTTTAACAGATTCTATGTCGGTTCTAAAGGCATTAGGTAACACGAAATGTTGGAAATATAAGATCAACCCAATACTATGGAACATTAAAAAATTAATACGTAAAATTATATTACGTAATAAACAAATTTCCTTTATATGGGTTAAAGCTCACACCGGAATAACCGGAAATGAAATGGTAGATTCTTTAGCCAAGGACAGTGTCCTTAATGGGCTACCTACCAATTATACCTTAAGCCTTAGTGATGCATGCAACACTCTAAAACTAGCTATGATTAAAAAGTGGAATTCCAGATGGAAAGATTTTTGTAAAAATACCCCTACACGATACTCACTGCTTACGGATAGTATCCCAGCCAAATTATGGCACAAGGATTTAAAAGTCTCGAGACAGCTAGTAACTACCATTGTACGCATGAAATTAGGACATGCTTGTTTTCCTGCACATTTATACAAAATCCACATATTACCTTCCGACAAGTGTGATGAGTGTCAAGTCAAATGTGATCTGGACCACATATTTTTTGAATGTAAAAAATTCAGGTTTAACATTGATAACATTTTTAGAACATTAATTACTGAATGTAAAGTGGAATGTCCTTTTAATGTATTGCACCTTTTATCTCTACAAAAGATAGAAGTATACAACGTACTTTTAACTTACTTAAAGAAAATTAATTTAAAATTATAAAAGTTATCATTCCTTATCCCAAATTTCCTTTGGTTCAGCGGTTAAACCATGATGTCTTTATTTTAAAGTCGCCCTGACAGACCCCAGTGGCGTGAAGTGTGTATCCTTGTCTTTATGTGTTAACAGCTTCCACTTACCTTATATGTTTAAATTCAAAATTAAATTAGCCATTTTGGAAAAACACGATTGGATGGATATAAAACATTTTAATGATATTATATATAGTTCTTTCTCTTCTCTTTTTATAGTATATATGTAAATAGATAATAAACTAACACATTGTGACTGGCTAAATGGCAGAATAGCCTCAGGCCAAAAAAAAAAAAGGCCAATAAAATATTAATAAGCGCTCGTATGTTAGCGATTATTTTTAGAATGTTTAAATTAAAAAGTAAATCAAGTAAAGCTGCTTGTACCCCTAAGTACACAAGGCTTTTATTTTGCTAAATACTAAACCGACTCATCATAATACCAGGTATATACATGTTGGGCCATGTTTGTTCAGGTGCGTAAGCAAAAAGTCGGATTTTTTAAATTAATTTATTTATTTATTGATTTATAATGGGTTACGTAAATATTTCAGTGGATTATTTTTTAATTATAAAATAGATTTTAATTTTAGTTTGTTTTTTTGTTGATAAAATAAAGTGGTTAAATTTAAAAATATATATTTTTTTAATGCCATTATTCAACACAACATTTTGCCTCACAAGCACCGCATTTGACATGATTATACAGTCAAACCTTTTAAATAAAGCCAGGTTTTTATACGCGCAAAGTGCAAATTAGAAATTCAAATCTTGTCTTTATTGAGAAATTAAAAACTTAATTGGTGGCGGTATATTTTAAGATGGTAATCCTTAGTTGCTTGCAAATTTTAAACAATTAAATATTAGGGCAGATATTTGCAATGCAATAAAACCCGAATAACAAAAAAACTTGAGATAAGCAAAAACATTAGAACCCACTTATTGAAGTAAACTTTACTTAAAGAATTGCTCATAACCAAGGAAGTTTAAAGGTGTATGGAAGCACAATACTGTAGAACAAAATTGTCCAGGCGTGCAGGGCAGCGGGAATCGGGGGATTGGCCCCGCGGATTTTGCGCAATGAATAGTAGGTCAGAGCCGGACTTCCATAATTCTTTGTTACTATATATAAAGTTGACATCATCAAATGTCAAATTCAAGCTTTCACCGTTTTTTTTTTTAAATTTTTTGCACAAAATTGTTGGTTATTAAACGATACTACCATAGAATATTTAAAATTATTGTGTAATATTGGATTTTATATCATCTGATATAATATGGAAAGAATAGATGGCGCCACTTTACAGCCTTCTATTTAATTAGTCGATATTTTTGAGAGTTTTGTATTTTTACCAAAAATCTTTGTAAATAAATAAAAACACGATTTTTTTAAATAAATTTCAAACGTTGTATGATAGTTTCATGTACTTATCACCAATTTTGTGATAAAAGAAGGGCAAGATAGTGTAAATAAGTTTAATCTTATCCTAAGATTGTGGTTGTACATTAAAAAGTAAAAATTTTTATAACTGCTTTTTAGGCATATACTTTTTACTAATAAAAAACATTCATGAGACAGAATAACAGTGGTTAAAAATGTTTAGTAACCTTTGGTACCTAGGTATCCATTGTAACAGTAACCGTTAAATATTATGTGACTACAGTATGTCGAGCTTAAAAAGTTAATAATGTAAGTTTAAGAAACCAAAAATCTAATTTCTTTTTAAACAAATACAGAAAAAGCAAAAAGAAACTTTAATATAAAATTGTACTTTCTTTTATTTAATTAGAGGGACCTGTATATATTAAAATTTGCCTGGTCTGAACAGTAATTAATAATTTTGATCCTTTACAAGAATGTACTAAATTATTAAATGAAATAAAAGTACCTAAATGTAAACCTTATTTCTTTTTAATAATCCACAGAAATACACAAACATTGTGGAAATCATCTAAAAGATAGTTAAGATTGCCTTACTTTTGTCACTGCTATTTTCTATGAAATTTTCATTTTCTATAATTCATAATTGATATATTATTATTTATTCGGTTACCTAACGTTACGTCTCATAAGAAGCACATAATTTAGATATATGAAATACTTACCTAAAGTAAAAAATGCCGGGTATGTTACCCTTAGATTTGCAAGACAAAACCATACAACCTCTAGTCATAATGTTACGATATTATAAGTAACAAACAATAAACACAAAATTATAGTCACAATTTAATAAACACTAATCACTAAAATAAGAAGGTTTTTATCAATCCAAAAAATTTCTGCAACCACAAAATATAATCACACAAAGCAAAACAATAGAAACTAATACGGCTCTCATAAAAGTATAATGTGTTGCCTACTTACACACTGATTTATCAGTGTGTAAGTAGGCAACACATTAAATTATTTCGTGGAATTTCGTTATTGCGCAAAATCGGCGGGCCCAACTCTGACAGTTATTTTCATACTGGGCTGGACATTTTTTGATCGAATGGGCCATAGCATTGGGCTTCCATACACCTTTAAACTTCCTTGCCCATAACTAGCTCTTCTTTAGAAATGCTGTCAGATTTAGGACATCGTCACGTCGTCAAAGCCAAGCAAGCTGAGGACCAAGAGAGTAAAAGGATTATACACATTTCCAATTCTTTTTAAGGAAATCGTGAAATCAGTGGTCACAATGGAAAGGGAAGATTACTCTGTAGAGCTTCCTGAGCAATGACTGGTAATTCTACCTAGTAGTTCCGAACCTTACCAGGTCAGTACGTGGCGGTTATGGAGTTATTCCGGTTCCCATCATCACTACCCGTGAGGCCCTCCTTTCGGAGGCATACCCCGTATTTCTACCGAGACGTGGTGGGCGCATCACCCAGCTCACCGCACCGGGTGCTCCATTGCAATTCCCTTGACTATTCCGAAGACCGTATACAAGCGTTTCGTCCTCTTGGACTCATCGAGAGTGCCTTGTCGGACATCGCTATCCGTGACTTGGGTCAAACGTCTTATGCATTTAAGAGCCCGAGTCAGGGAAGGCGACGTCGGACCATCGCCTGACAGCTGTTTGCGTTGTTGTCATCATTGTCCGGATGTTACCAGTCTCTCCCAAAAGCCCTCTTTTTAAGAGTCCGAGGTGGAGCTCGCGGATCAGATTTCGAACAAAACGATGAAACCCGAAGCATCGACAGTTTTACCAGCGAGTGCTGGCGGACCATTCGACAGGCCAGGGGAAGTCTGGAGTTCGAGGTATGAGTCGCGAAATCTCGAATGGCGAAATGTTTTTGGAAGTGTCGGGTATCTACGAGGTATGACCGAGGTATCAGCTGTTTCAGCTTACTTATACCTTAGAATGCAGTCATTTGTTAAACTGAACATACTTTTGATTTAAGCATACATCAATATCTGGATTAATGTTTATTTGTAATATTTTCTCGATTATTTCTACAGTTTCTTGTGGCAGTATCCTCAGAAAGGATTTTTTTTTAAATACTCTTTGGTTTTTTTTATGTCTTTAGTTTACGTAAATAATTTAAAAGAGTTTGTAACTAAAAAACCAAGTACAAAAATTTATTTGCATAGAGCTAATAGGGATAAAAAGCTTACTCCTTGGAAATCGGAAAAATTAAAATCACTCATAATAATTTTAATATTACACTAGATGTTAATATCTCGCCACTATTAAACCTTTTTAGTAAATAATTGTAAAAGACAAAAAGAATGGGTTAAACAAGAATGCCAATGTAACAATTCTAATATGAATTTCTTCATGTGATACGTTGTAAATATAGGTTAAACTTTGATATCAAAAGTGTGGTATTAATATTAAATAAGTTTTTATTTACTAGGTGAAAAATATTGGTAAATCTTTGGCAACACCATGATTTTTCGCATACTCCAAGTAACAATATCTTTTTAATTTCTGATACGTAGAGTATTGCCTATCTTACATACTTAACATGCTTCAACTGGCAAGCTCCGCAGCTAAAACGATAGATCATTCCCAGGCGAACGAATCCGCTTGCGGGGACATTTTGCATTAACCCAATTTCCCTGTTGCACTTTTGGGAATTTTCCGGCGCATTCAGGAACACCGAACTTGATGCCGACTCACAAACTTCGGGAGAGTTACGACATCTAGGTACGTATGCTATATCAAATAAATGTCAGGCAAGTAAAAGATTTAATTGGATTAAACTTGAATTTACCAGACCGCATTGTCATGGCTAATCGGTAAATTAAAGAAATACACGGTGATTTATAAAAAAGCTTTTAATCCTTTATTAGAATTTTCCATAAAATTTACTTATACACATGTGTCCATAAAACCTGTTATAATGTTATTAGACAAAGCCTTATTCGTTTTTGGTTGGATGTATAGGGTGAGAGGCATGTTTTTTTTGGAAACTCTGTGGGAGTAAGTGCATAACAAATTGCTTCTTCTTCATTGTGAATTTAATACAAGATCGGAAGCAATTTAGATGTTTTAAGAAACCTTTAAGTTCTTCGTCATTACCTGTCCATACAATAAAAGTATCGTCAACATATCTTAGCCAAACTTTTGGTTTAGTTAGTGCAGTTTTCATTGCATATATAGTTTTTAGTTATCACTTAAAAACGGTTGGAGATACATCACTAACCGAAACGTTGCGTAACAAGTAAAGACAAGAAGATTTTAGTGTTATTAAAGTTAACATTCCTTCTAAATCTTAATAAAATAATAAAAATCTAAATTTAAACACTAAATTTCTCTTTTAATCGTGACAACACCGACCTAATAAATTCAAATCATTCTTGAAAATTCCTTTACCAATTTAAAAACAACAAAACAAAGGAAGCCGCTCGTCCTATGCAACGCTAACACATCGACATGCCTCGTAAGCTTGTGATTACGTAAGAAGTCGACGCATCCAACCAGAGTTCGGGCCAGTCGGGCTTGGACAGACGCGATAAGGGGTAGCAGCAAAGAATATAAACCTCAATAAGAAGCGACATAAAGTTCCCAATAGCATTGGTTATATGGGAAACAAATTTCTGACGTTACGTGTAGACGGAATGACACTTAAACAGCTTGGGGGTACACTGAGAGAATATCAACCGTAAAAATTCACTTTTACATGGGAAAACAATTTATATGTATAACTATACATTGCAGTCCTGGAAAATCGTCCCTTTCAAGGAGTTTTTTTTGCAGTCTTTTTAGGGTTGGTTATTCTCAAAAAAGATTAGATTATTTTTGAGAAAAATTAGTTTTGGACAAAGCGATGTTTACAGGGGATTAAATGTTGCAATTTTTCTTAAAAAAATTAATATTATGTAATTTTTGTGTGAACAGATGTAAAATAATTATAAAAAATGTTTATTTCAAAATTGTAATAAAACAATAAGTAAGTGTTAATATATGGTTTTTGAGGTCTTCGAGTACCTATGCAGAATTACATTTTGTAATCCATTTTACGCCTAACTAATTTGACTGTATAATATTTTGGAAAAAAACGAATAGTATACTGTTTTTTGCTTCCACTAATTACTCTTGATGTACATCTCCCATTTCAAAGAAAAAGAGAAAAAAGTTTTAAGGTATGTGATTCTATGGGTTTCTGGGGTCAAAAATTCAGTGGAGGGATGTTTTAGCATTTCCTATATGGGTAACAACAACAAAATTTCTTAGTAAGAATATATTATTATACAATGTACAGCATGCTTTAATAAAAAGAGGGTTCCCCATTAAATTAATTAAATTTGAAAGTAGGTTTATGATTTGGAAAAAAATCTCAGTAGATATTTTGGAAAGAATAGAGGTGGAAGGACTTAATAATCAAGGTGGCTCGAAACATCACTAAAATAAACAATTTTAGTTTTTTAAAGGCTAAATGCCAAGGCTAGAGCTTGAATGTTCAAGGTGAGATAAAAAATAGTGACTTTAAAAAAAACTAGGCAAACAGTTTATTGAAATGACAAAATCTGAAAGTTACATCGACTTGTTACCGTGACTATAAATTGATTATATGTGTAATATAATTTTTAGTTTTCTGATGTTTTGACTGGTACTTTAGATCACAATTGGTATATATCATCGTATAAAATATTTTAAGCCTAATAAATTATTTTATAATTTACATTTTTGGGAAATCATTGCATGGATGAGTAAATTCTATTTTTTCCATTTCATTTAAGAGTTTATGTGAAACTTCCTGTTTTATACAAATGTCTTCAAACTTAGTTTTAAAAGCATGTTTCAAATCATAAACATATTTAATAAACAAATCGGGAGGGTGCTGCAACGCTCCATAAATGTTTTTTTGTAGTGTCGTGTATCGGTATTTTTGGTTGCGCCTTTTTTCAGTAAATACTTTTTATACAGGGTGTGTCATGTAATATTGGCCAACACTAATTTTCCTAATTTAAATGCAACGCCCTGTATATTAGTCAATTTTTGGATTCTTCAGAATATTCTAGATATATTTCATGTACAATGTTCTATACCTATTTTTAACTATTTTGGAAATATAAGGTGCTTTTAGATGTATTGTGCTTGCATGCTTGCCACTTTCTTGAGAGTTACTTTTTGTGCATATACCTACTAGAGGCAGCCTTGGAAACAAGCGTGCGAGAGAGAAGCAAGAATAGGTGTATAACCTCTCTCCCTCTCTCTCTTTCTTAATTTGTCGGCGGTGTATACACCCCTTCCGCCAATTAATTAACACAAGGCGCGAGAGAAATGTTATACATCTATCTTCTTTCTCTCTCGCACGCTTGTCCGCCACCCTCAAGTGGCAAAGATGCAAAGGCAATAGATGCAGTAAACCTGAAAACGCTTAATATTTACGAAACAGTTGAAGATAGGTATAGGACATTGTACGTAAAATATGTCTAGAATGCTTTGAAAAAACCAAAAATTGAATAATATACAGGGTGTTGCATTTAAATTAAGAAAGTTGATACTGGCCACTGTCACATGACACACCCTGTATAAACAGTTTTAGTTGAAAAAAATGCGCAATTAAAGATACCAATCGACATGTCCGAGCATTTTTTCGAATAAGCCCCCATTTATTTAATATTGAATTTATTCCATTTGGCTGATCCACACTGTATATTAACAAAGAATTAACATCTAAAGATTCGCATTGTGATCTATAATTTTTACAAGTATCACAATTACTATGCACATTTAGTGATTTTTTTAAGATATCCACAAAACTAAACGAAACTAATAAAACAGCACATAAAACTCAACAAAGCACTAACCGAAACATGTAATCCCGGACTAAAAGCTGCCGGCAGCGGGATGACAGTTAAACAGCTTAGCCCTCTCCTAAAAATTTTGGGACTTCGAATATTGTCGCTTCTTATTGAGGTTTATATTCTTTGGTAGCATCGTCGTAAAAGTACGTCACTCGCGCGTCAAGTAAATAGACCAATGAAATGGGTCGGATCGGAGGCCGTACGGCAGTCGAGAGAGGTCAAAGCGCTAACAAGTAGTCGGACTTTGGGGTCTGCCACTGACACATTGTCTGAAGGTTTATATCCGTTTTCTCTCGCATAGCTGTATGTTTGGTGGAGTTAACCATGACTAAAAAGTTCTTTAATTTTATTACGTTAAGAACGTAAAAAATTGCTAGAGCATTTTCGGGAAATTCACCGATGTGTCTATCTAAATATTTGATAGAATGTCAGTTTTCATGGCAGTATAAACTACTTTCTCAGTGTTAGCACAAGAAAATTGGCTACCACATTTTTTCTCCGTAACCAAATAAAATTATAAGGTTTTGTACGAGGTGTACATTTTTTAGCTAAGTACTGCTACATAACTAATTTTTTTGTGTCAAATCTAATTTGACATGTTTACGTAAAGTTTTAAAGTAATGTTAAGTGGTGGTTAAAATTAGTTGTGTGCTGAAGCAGGACAGACGTTAGCTGGGTGCAGTCAATAATGAAAGTGATATGTAAATTGTATGTTTTGGAAATTACCAGAGAGTCAAGCTAATATCTGAACTTATTAATAAGACAGTTGGTCAATAACTAATACCGGGTGTCCCGGTATAAATTACCGATTAACGTTTCCCCATTAAGAACATTACACTCAAAGCAAAAAAATAAAACAAAAAAATATGTATTTTTTTATTTATTTCCTTATAACTTGCTCGCTTGTAGGTATTGGCTGTAAAGAAACATTGTAAAAACAAATGCATAATTAGATTCTCTACCAGATAGAAATAGATTGGAAATTGCAAAAAGCATTATGCTTGTTGCAAAAAAGGAATAAACGGTAATTATATAAAAGAGAAGCTCCATTGTTTTGTGTCCATAAAAAATCATTGACATATCGAAGGGTTTTTTAAATTTTATTCTACTCTTTATCGGATTTATGATAAAAATTGGTAATTGATCGAAAAACAACCGATGTATAATGATTTTTGCAACTAAAAATTTAAAAAAATACAATTTTGACTTCTGACCGCATTGAGGGTCATCTGATAATATTTCACAACATTTATATATCTTTTTCTTGTTGCTCATTAAGAGTCGAACAATTAAAAAAAAAAGAATGAATGACTCAATTTATACGATTTTTACAAATTTTTGCAATATTTGAACAAAATCAAAAATTTTAAATCCGATGTCGGAACCAAGACTAACCAAAAATAACCAGACCTCACCAGAACTAACCAAAACCTAATCTGTCGATAAAAAAAAGTTGAAAAATTCAAAAATGTTATTTTTATTTTTTTTAATTACTTTATTTTTGATGCGCAACAAAAAAAAATAGAAATATTATGTAAAATGAATGCATGATTTTTAAAAATCTTTACAAAATTATTGTTTTTAAAGTTTCAAATATTTTTTTATAAATCCGATAACAAGTAAAACATTAAATAAAAATTGTAAATAACTTTTATTTTTTTTTATAGCCCAAAAACAGTGGGGCCCCATTATATGGGCTTTCCGAGCTTCTTGCCCTGGTCTGTTGGTACTTCTACCTGACGTTTCGTCTACTACTGAGGCAGACATTATCAAAGGTAGGTCGGAGGTCGAAGTATTCTTCCAGACGGCTGTGTCACAGTCAACTTGCAACGGTGGCCAACTTGCCACCGAAACATAGATTAGTGTTCTTGATTTTTTTGGGTTGTTTGGGGGTTTTCTTCTTTTTTGTTGCAGGCGATCTGCCAGTTCACAGGGGTCAATAGGGCTGAGCAGGCTCAGTTCGTTATATCCCGGGACCTGGACCGAAGAGGTCCCATTTTCCATTTTTAGGCAAGCAATCCCAAAGAAAACATACTGAAATGCTGTTACCATTGTTATAGCTTTGGTAACAGTATTCGTTTATATAGCAGCGTGTTTGCGTATGTCCTCTTGATGGATGCCCGCTTGAGTAAGCGAGCGTCCACACCTATTACCAAAAATTAAGCATTGTTCTGTGCGTCAATAGTAAAAACTATAATTGTCTTTGGTTACCATACTGATTTCATAGGTTTAAACTTTTAATTGGTTGCACGTCGCTGGTCCAATTTTAGCAAAAATTGTTGTGTACTTAACAGTTCAAAAATTACCCTAATTTTATGTAATTCAAAAAAAGTAAATTTACATGTCACGAAATATAAAAATTTTATTTCCTATTGTTTGGCATTATAAATATATTCTTGAATTAAAATGTTTTCCTACAATATCGGAAAACCACACTTTCTAGTATTTACAATAAAACTTAATATTATAAACCAATCTAGCTTCTTGTTTATTTAGGGGGAGGTAAAGGCCAAATCGCAAAGAAAAAACACTTTTTATATGAATTTTTAACACCAATATGGCTTAAGCAAATTTATTTAAACCTTCTGTACAACATTAAGTATGGTTTTAACAATATTCCTTAAAATTTTTGTAAAAAAGTACTGGCTTTCGGAATATTTTAGTTGTAAAATTGCGTGGTACGAAAAGAATAACATATGAAATTAAATATAATAGTATTTTTCAAAAAAATGTTAAAAGTGTCCACTCCTTACTTAAATACATGCTTCTAACCTTCATTTTACTGATTTTTTGAAAAAAATAAAACTGTTAATAATTTTAAATATTACTCTTCTTGGGCCACGCAAATTTAAAATAAAAATATCCCAGAAGCCCATTAGTTTATTGAGGAAATTTATAGGTCCATGTGTAAAACTAAGCAGAAAATGTGTAATATGTATCATATTATCAATAACATAGACCCACAAAAAACAGTGGTGTATGCTGGGTGTCGGATTAAGATTTTTTAAGTATTTTTTTCGCTGAACATGAAGTCAAAATTATGGGTCAAACAGCAAATAATCGGGAAAAGGCGTAATTTCAGATATTAACATTTTTTTTTTAATTTAAAACGTCATTATCTTAAAAACTATAAAAGATACATGAAACTTTTTAAATTATTAACTATGTATTTTTACAAGACCTATAATTTAGGTTTTATAATCTTTTTGTCTTAATGCAATATTCTTCGAGTTATAATCAAAAAACCGAATTTTCAGGTATACCTCCAGAAAAAATTTGAAAATTATTTTTTTTTAATTTTGGAATTTTTTCTACAAATTTTAAGTAATTTAAGATTTAAATTAATAAAATAAATAACTTATTAATAAAAAAGTCTCAAAAATCACAATATTAAAAAAATATGTTTATTTTCTATTTTAGACTGAATTTTTTTGTCAAAATTACATTTTCGTTTATATCTTATTTATTATTTATCCTATTAAAATTGTTTATGTAACTTTTTGAAAAGCTCTCTTTTTGTCCCATAATTTCTTTGTATGTTTAATAGTTTATATAGTCGTAGTCTAAACATTCCATGATAGCAGGTTTCTGCCAGTAAATGTACCGTGTCGGTTTGGGATTTTCTCAATTTTTTGTTGTTTGACCCTAAATTTTGACTTTAGATTCATGTTCAGCGGAAAAGAATACGCCAAAAATCATAAGCCGACACCCAGCACACACCATTTTTTGTTGTGAATCTGTATAATTTTTATACCAAAAAAGTTAGGACGAAATAAATACAAAAAATGGGTAAAATAACCTAAAGCTACGACACTGGTCCATAACAAGTCATAACAAAAGTTTATTACCACAAACGGTATTTTAGTAAAAATATAGGAAAGATACCGTTCCTAAAAAACTTTTTTTTCACACCCTGTATCTTAAATAATATTTTTGTCCAATTTTTGATTATATAACTTATTCTGGTCATTCAGCAACTGAAGCAATACCATTACCTAAATACAGAGAAAGTCCATTAAAATCAACTTCAAGTAATCCACCTAATGCTGATATGATAGAAACCGGAACACGAGAGAATTGTTCGGTGTTTTATTTTACCCAGAAATATATTAACCCTTGAGCGATTTCACTTAAGAGTTACAACTGCACTTTTCAGTATATATGGAGAAAAATCAATCTTAGTTTATCGGTTTATCCTTAACTTAAAACCATTAAACAAAATTATTTGTGAATGATTACTACAATTAATCTTACAGTTAGGTACGTAGCAAAAACGTATTCAGTATAATAAATAGTATATTATATATATTAAGTGCGGTATATAAGTTTTAAGTGCACGCAAAAGTATTTAATTTTTATATAAAAACTGTTTTAGTGTTTTAAAATCCAACGAAATCACAAAACATTAGGCATGTTCAGCACACTAGACGGTTTATTGTGTTTAGTATGATTATGTCTCTATGGTACTGTTTCCAGTTTTTACTTCAAGAAACATAACCTCAAATTTTTGAAGCTAAAGTAACACTTTTTTGTAACTTAAATAAAATATTTATGTTGGAGGATTATGTATTAGCAAGTCAACAAGTATAAAATCTTTTATAATTGTTATTTTTCCAATAACCTTAAAACGTATTATTCAGGGTCGCAACAAATTATTTAGTTACCCACGTTTTAAGTTTAAAGTAAACACTTTATTACGCTAAACCCGTACAACTAAGTTGCTTGTAGGATCGAAATAGCAATAACTCATTAATGGTTTCTAATGCCATCTCTGTCAACTCAAAAAAAAAGTCACACCGACCATGGATTCAGCACGCGAAAGTTTAAAAACATCGGAAATTTCTACAAAAAAAATATGATCTATATGTCCTATAAAGCTCTTTAAAAAATATGTGCGAAGTTAACAAAGATGTTTTATTTGCCTATTATAAAATTTGTTTTAGTCTTAGTAAAAAACTGTTGTACTTACGAATCCAGTATTTTATTGAGATTTTTCAAAATTATGAAAAAGACAACAAGAGTAAATTTTGCAGGAACTGTAACTTTACAGCACTAGGGCAATAAAATGGTAGTTACCACACTAGTGCGCTAAAGTGGTAGTTTCCGCACTAAAAATACTACTACTTACCGCACGGTTGTAGTTAAACCAACTTTATTACACTCGCAGTATGAGCCCCAGCTAAAAGCCCTTTCGGGTACTTAGCCATTTTCAGTGCTACTTGTCAAACAAAAAGTTTTAGATATTTTTTTTGGTGCGTGTCGAAATGTATTAAATTATGAACTTAAAAAAACATTACTTTTTACACATTACAATTAAATTACATTTTAAATTACCAAAAAATAAGGTTCTCATGCCGTAATCTTATTTTTCTAGAACGGAATGTCAGACAAAACCAAAAAAGAAACGAATTGAGCAAGCATGTCTTTGTAGCTTTTCTAACCTTCCTTGGTTTGTTGGGTTTTAATTTTTTGACATCACACCATACAGGGTGTCCGAAAAATTTGTGCACAACATTTCATGACAAAATTTTAAAGTCAAAATGGTCGTCAACTTAATAACCTATATACAAAATTGCTTTTATAAACATTAAACCAAAAATAACCCAAAAAAATGGACAAAAAACATTACTTAAGCTAATGCGCAAAATGTTCAATTTTTAAAGTTTTGTTGAAAAATCAAACATAATAAATAAAGGTGGGTAGGTAGATGGGTTTAAAGTGAGTGGACTTTTTTCGCCCTTCACTGCGACCGCTCGGTCTATTGTGGCTTACACCTTTTTATATTTCTCCCAATAGGATCGGACTTCTAATAAATCCGATACCAGATTGGAAGAGAGTTACATCTCCTCTTACTCGTGTCGCTATCGGACACGAGCACAATGTGTTCTGATATGTTTTGGTGTCCCTGTCTCCTGGAGAGTATGACGAGCAGACGATTAGATCCGTCATGCCCTCCTCTCCCGGTCTAGTGACGTGGGTAGATACCAGGTCCCTGTTACAGAAACCAGCTGTTCTTTCTGAGGCCGCATCTTTGGCCTTACCCTATGAAAACAGTCCTATCCGCTTTCTATTTAAAGCCAGGGAACCCTTTTTCCTATAAAAGCGGTTCTGTCCGCCTTCTGTTTGGATTCAGGAAACCCTTCCTAAGCACCTGTTTGTTCGGGATGGATTAGCCCTTCCCCGTGAAATAGGCGCCGGTAACTTCAGGAGCACCTTTCGAAATAGATTCACTCGTTACGGTCGGCGCACCCTTGTCTGCTTGTGACCTTGAGTGGTATCTCTCGAAACGGATCTATCCGTTTCGGTCAGCGCACCTTTGTCACTTTTTTCCTACGAAAGCGGTTCAGTCCGCTTTCTGTTGGGAGCTAGGAAAGTAACAGTCTACCACGGCAGAGCCCCGCATTACCGCAGTAAGGCTAGATACTCTAAGAGGTCGCCCTGTATCTCAGAGGCACCGTTGGAGACACCTGTTTAAGGCACAGGATGTCATCCACTTATCAGTACGGTATGCTAACACCTTGAGTTAAGCCTTGTGTTCATCTTAGCTTCGGATCCCGTTCCATACGCTAGCCAAAAGAGTTGTGGTTAGTTGTGGTTAGTTGCGTTTGTCAATAAAACAGTGTTTGTAATTAGAGTGGTTTTGGCGATTTAAATAATTTACCCAATGTAGTTAATCCACATGTTATGATGTCTAAACTTCACCAGAAACAAAATTGCGAAATATGATAAAAGAGTAAAATTACATTATAAAAGATGAGTTGCTGTCCGTCCTTCAAATTTTACCGTGCGTCATTGGTCAATTTATTGGGAATATTAAAATTCAAACCCCTTTTTTAAATTTTTATAATTGACCAAGTGTGCTTTACAACATCTGGAACCACCAATCTGTTAAAGAAACATGTTAGTAAACAAGGGTTTCTGCAGGGTGGCGGCTGGTTCATGAGGTCGAAATGGGTGTAGCCTTTCGAAACAAAATGTAAGTAACCAATAAATTAAAAATAATATTTTGTATTAAACCAATTAATCCAAAAATTAATAAAAATCCTAATTTTAACTTTATTAATTTTTTACTTCCAATTGCCTGATACTCATCACAAGTCGCTCCAATTGGCGCCATATATTCCTTACGGATGTTTTACGTGTCGGGAAGTATTTTCGCCCTGACCGTCCACCTGAACCAGCAAGCGCTGCGTCGTATTCCTCTACCGCACAGGCGAGCTGATGACAAAGTCGATATAAAATCGCTTGCTACACCTATTTCATATATGAAGATCAAACTACAAAAGGCGGTTTTTATATTAGGAATTTTAAGTAAAACGTTCCAAAAAAACTTAATGGATATGCATCTATAACACATTAAAGGTTTTATTTTGTTTTCCGTGTTTATCGTTTTATTCAGACTTATTTCTCTACAAAAAACTTAAAATAGAAAATGCTTTGTATTAATTCAAAAACACTAAAAAAAGTATTGTTTGATGTTCTTTTTTAAAATGGCTTTCTGATATACTAAGGCACGTTACGCCACTGGGTTGGTATTTATTTATTTCGATTGCTTTTTTGTGATAGATAAAAAAAGTACATCAATTAATTATGCAATTTGGAAGTTACCCTGGCAACCTTTGTGTTAAACTGGGTTTAGCTTAGAGTTCGCATTTCCTAGTGATAGTAAGACAAAAAAATATCACAGACAACCACATATATTAAGAATATTATTTTGAAATTATGTTTTTTGAGATTAAAACGTAACAAATAAAATTTAGTTATCGGTATCTTATTTATTTTTTGGCTAATTTAAAGTAATAACCAATACCAAATTTTAATTGCAAGAATATTGTCAATAAAAAAATATCCCATATGTTGCGAACAAGTTGCATAAAGAAATGAAATAATATTTGTAAGACATATTTTTTGGTATAATCTCAAAACTATTAATAAACCTTAAAAATGTTATCCTGGATTTGTGCATACAACTTTATTTCTAGCAAAGCTGAGCAACTAAACGATTCATCCTACCCAAAAGGAACTTTAATACATATTAAATCAGCCATAAATTAAAGCAAGTTGCATTTCCGTTTTGCTTTTGGAGACGTTTTATTGCTCCATTATGCAATGCCGACAAGATAAAGCTTTGAAGATCCACATTTGCTTAAAAGAATCTTATATCGAACTGTTTTTGTAATATTCTGATATTTTTAATAGTAACTTTGTTTTAAAAAATAACTTATACATATAATTTGTTAATAAAAATCATCTTTTATCTAACAACTAAACTTAAAAAAAATAAAAAATTGAAATAATCTACCAAAACTGTTAATTTATTAAATATATTTTTGTCACAAAGAGACTTAAAGTATCCTCTATAGTTTTGCAGTTAAGTTCTCTCTCGAAGAAAATTAAGAATATCAGAATTTTTAATTAACAAAGAAAACAATGAGACAAATACACTTCTTGCAGGCTTAAGCCGCGTTTACACGATGCCAGTTGAGGAGACAATTGACAGAGGACAGCTTACTGATATAAAATTATTGGCTACGTGTAAACACCTCTGACCAATTAGCGTGCTAACTGCCCTGCCAGTTGTCCTGAAATCCGACTTTCTCCAGGAGTAGACAAACGACAATTTAATGGGCGCAGTGACGCCGCTACCACTCTATCACGGCAGTTGTCTTGCCTATTGGCGTAGTGTGAACGTGGTAGGACAGTAGATATCTCGTTTTGGGCCAGGTTGCCTTTGTCAGTCGAGAAACAATCTGCAATAGTTCGTCAAAACGCTCCGGACTCATCCTTAGACAAGCTTTATACTCCAATGGATCCTCCATCATTCAAAACTCTTTTATCAATTGCGATGAAGCTCCGTGACTGTCTCTTTTCAATAGCCATTTCCTTTACCACTTTCTCTTCTTATTTAACTTTTCTTCGAGAACTTTGCAAGCCTCAGCGATAAATTTCCGACATCACACATTAGTCTCAATTCATCACGAGACACAACAGACGATGAGGACTCCGTCATTTTTCGTCACCAACTGGCGTGGCAATAGTTTCGCCTTGTAAACAAGTTCTTATTCAATTGGACTGGCCTCAGACGTCCACGCAACTGGCCCAAGACAACTGGCCCCGACAATTGTCTCCTCAACTGGCATCGTGTAAACGCGGCTTTATTGCCAATAATTGTTTAAAACATCGGAGAATAAAATCTATTTTTTAATAATATTGACTTACATTGAAAATTATAATGTATATAAGATTGATAAATATGTTCCATAGTTTTGTGGCGGATTCATGTTTCTGTTTGTTTTCTTTGGGATACTCGCCTTTCTACTTTTTGGAAAATGGGACCTCTTTGGTCCAGGTCCTGAAGTATAACGAGCTAACCCTGTTCAGCCCCATGGGCCCCTATGAACTTGCAGATCGTGTGCAACAAAAAAGAAGAAAAACCTCCAAAAAACTCAGAAATCAAAAATATTAATCTACGTTTCGGTGGCAAGTCGACCACAGTTGTCAAGATGAAACTAAAACCAAAAATTAAACTAAATTTTAAGAAATTTTTGCTTTTAAAACTTAGAAAATTCTGATAGCTTTTATGACGTTTTGCCATAAATGACATTAGATTATTTGACTGGTATAAGCATAGTATTTAAAAAGACAAAAAAGGTGGTATGGTGTGTTAATTGATTTTAATTTTACCTGAATTTACTTTAGCATCAAGCATAGGTAACCATGTATTATTTAAATTAACAGATATTGATGCTGCATATTTATCTTTATCTAATAAAATAAATGCACTTTCCTTTTTTTAAGTTTCTTTGCTAAAATGCTAGAAGCATTCCAGTTTATTATGTGGTTATTATCAAATGAGTGTTAACAGATTTTTGATTTGTGGAATTCTGTGTCTCTAAAGTATGTTCTATGTTTTTTTATGCGTTTGGCTAATGGTCTGAAAGTTTCACCTTTTCACATTTACAAGGGATCTTATAAATAACATTTTTTTGTGTTTTCGTTTATATTGTATGGTTTTGTTTTTGTAACTTAAGATCTAATAGTGTTTTGTGTTTTAAAGATAGTACAAATATGGAATTTATTACCCATTTGTTGAATTTTATTAGATAAGCCAGAAATATATGGTAAAAATAGATTTGTAGTAGGTCTATTTTGGTTTTGTCTTTAATTTGGTTGTTCAAATTTTAAAACGGATTTGTTTATAAAATCACGAGAATAATTATTTTAAACTAAAATATCTTTTAATAATTTTATTTTGTTTTCTGTCTTTTGTTCAGAACAAATTATTTAAATTCTATCAAAAAGACTTTTTACAACTCCTTTTTTTTACCATTATTGGGTGGTTAGAGTTAAAACTTAAGTATCTGTTTGTATGTGTAGATCATAAAAGACAGCAAAGTCCTAATTGCGTTAATCTAAAGGTGGCTTCAGACCAAACGCGCCGCTCCGCTCTGCGCTGATATGTAGTTTCGTCGCAGAGCGGCGCAGAACACCGCAAAGAAAAATACTGATTCGCCATTGTTCCAACTGGCGCGCGCGCCTTTCTATATTATATATATGGATATATATTCCATAAAGTTAAAATTGCTGCTGCTGTCATTATTGTCAATCATATAAATAAAAGAAGGCGAAACAAACAACGTCGGCATTGGGTAACACCGATGTTTAAAAATAGATCAATTTATAAGTATTTTTTCTCTTCTATACGAACACAATAAAAAAGTAATTTTTGATTTTACAGCGTCGTCGTCTATTCCCATTTTGGAAAAAATATTAGTCCAAGCATCAAGCTTTTTATTTTTTTTGCGATAGTTATTACTTTTGGGATCCCACCATTCCGATTTTTGACGACAGTGTTCACTCAATTTTTCAATAGCCTCATGTGTCCATTTAATTGTAGAATTAATTTTTTAATTCATCTTGAAACTTAAAAACAATCAAATTAATAGCGTTAATATTTTCCCGTCCAAACGAAACGTGCAGAAACATTTACTTTTCTTTGATGTACCGACACTTACCGGATCGGGTTCGCTCTTGTACAGGGTAGCGCAAAACGGAACAAATCAGCGCAGGTTCTCGTACAGATCCACAGTGCTGCGTCGCGCTGTGCCGACCTGAAAAGCGCGGCGCGGTGCAGCGCGTTTGGTCTGGAACCACCTTAGGGGTGGATCCAGGTGACAAAATGGTCAGAAATTAAAAAAAATATTTGTCTTGCTATATTCATATTTCATTCTATTTCCCTTTTTTAAATTTCTAAATGACCATCAAACTGTAAGCTTTTTTCTATTAAAGATAGCAAAGGATATGTACTTTATGTGGATTGCATCATTTACATTTGTACATCTTCAATATTACAGAAACACGACACCCATAATGATATACCGATAATAGGCCTCTTGCAAATATTTTTTGTTTTTTAAACAGCTAAAAATAACTCTTTGTACCTAAATAACAGTCCTACTGACTATTTTTTCATACACATTTTTTTGTAAAACGCATTAAAAATTTAAATATAAAACTTCGGCGTCTCGCTAACACAGGTCACAGCGGCTAAGTTCCAAAATTACATCTCGAATAAGAGCGAAGTGAATGCGAATATTAAAACAACTGGATTTTCAATAAGTGGATAAGTGTCATTTCCATTTGTTTATTTAAAAATTAGATTACTTTAATCTGTTTAGTTTTGCTAAACAAAAACACCTAAATAAAAAGTGTATTGCATTGGTTTAAAAAGTCGCTAATCAAGTTTCCAAATGTTTTTCGCAGACGACAGTAAACCGATTTAAGAGCTTCAAGCTGTTTCTAGTAATTTTTTTGTGTTAATTGCGACATATTTTAACGATATAATTACACTTTACATTTAATGTGTTGCAAATGTAGTTCACATCAAAGATATTTATCCTTAATCGGAATAAAAGAAACCTGTAGACCTCATGTCGTCACAAGCCGACTATTTTTTTCTGGGAAAAGATATTTAGCGGGCGGTTCTTTTACAAGCAAAGAAATATATTGGACGTTTTTCTTAATAAAACTAAATTTTAAGCAAGGGCTTATTGCCAAATATTAAGTAAGTTAATGTTTACTGATATGTCGGTGCTCTTTCGTTACCATCAACGACATATTGTCGAGGAACAATCGAAAAGATGTAGCCGAGATGAGATAATATCGATGCTGTTGTGGCTAAGTATCAAAATCGCTCTTTGGTTGTAGTATATGCTAGATTTCTTTTCTATCAATGAATTCGGTGGTACTTATAATGGACATGGCACACATAACATGGGATTTTGGCTCTCGAACAATTTTTTTAAAATTTGAGTATGTTTTTCTTTAGGTCAATAGAAACATCTTTTAAATAGGACATTTAAACGCCTAAAAAGCCTGGCTTATCAACTAAATCCAACAAAAAATAATTTACATACTTGCTTAGAGTTAAATAATGTGATTTGCTATTTGCATACAAGGTGCAATGAACATTTTTATGCCAAGTAATATTTTAATTTTATAATATTATATTTGTATGTATCTTCAGAATTTTTACTTTTCTACCAGTTTCTTGTGCTCCAAGTCAAAAAAGCGAGCTAATTTAGCGTTTTTGAAATTTTAAGCTTATAATTATATAAATTAATAAATTATTTAATAAACAATATTAAATTATTATTAAGTTATTTTACACCAGAAATTTTTGGCGCGGCAAACAGTTTTAAAACGACTTATCCTAAACATATGGGTAAATCCAGGAGACATGGTGAATAAAACCTCCTGGATACTTCACCCTGTAGGTGAACACGAAAATTATTTTAATTATGGGTAACTTAATTTTATTATACCTCCGTTAAAATTGCCAGAAAGATGTGCAGATTTTAAAACTATGTACCTCTTATATGTCATAAAATATCTTGTGGGAAAAAATACAAAAAAAAAAAACTTTAATTCTAAATATCCCTGTATATTTGAGACAATAAATCAAGATATTTTAATCTAAATATACCTTAATAAACTGTCAGAAATGTATAAAATCTAAAAATATATACAAGTATATCACGATATTAACATTTTAGTTGACATAATCCATATTATTTATTCGATACTGGACCACCCTGGAAGGAAACAGTTAAGCTTTAACTTCTCATTGATTTTTTTGGGCAGCCCTGTGTGCCATGTCCTTTTAGTCCCAATTTTTATAAATATTTATCCCAGTTTATAGCATTTCCTGTAACTTTACACTAAATATATCAGTCATAGTAAAAATAATAATTATGTAAGCTCTGTTTTACTAGGGTTTAATAAAATATCTTATTTTCGGGGGGGATTTTTTAATCTACAACAGAGACAACCGCAAAAATTTACTTTATAAAATTTTACAAGATAGCTTACTATAAGAAGTTAATGCAATTTAGAATTTTAAGTTTTCTCTCAACCTTTACTTAAGAATATTAGATTAGGGACTTTTGACATCTTTAGGACCGACAAGAGAGGGGTGTGTTACCTGGTAACAATCTCTTAAGTATAAATATATATTAAATCCGTTACACTTTACGTTGTACCCATCCATTAGCTTTTCCATGCAAAAATAAATTTAATTTTTTATCTTTTAAAGTAGTTACACTACTAATATATCAATTATACCTAATTGTTCCCTAAGAATTTGCAATGCATACTATAATAAACCCCTAAACGAAACTAGAAAACACGGGAAAAGCCGCGCTCCTAAAAGATTTATTCCGTTCAAAAGGAACTCTAATACATATTTAATCCGCTATAAATTATAGGAAGTTGCAGTTCTGTTTTGCCATTGAAGACGTTTTATTGCACCATTATGCAACGCAGCGCCGTTACAGAATAATGTTTAATAAACCGACATTTACTTGTATTATGCACGGCGTATCGAGCGCCATATTTAAATCTTTTATTTTCCTTCAATTCGTATGGATAGAGAAGCATTTCGAAATTATCGATTACCCATTATTTTCAGGATACTCCGTATATTATGTTGTAATTCTGAACGATATATTGTTGTAAGGTATTAATATAGGTTTATCGTTATTTTCTGCTTCAACGTAATATTGGAGCTATAAGATGTTTTATTTTATGGGATAATCCGCTTGACCTTTTTTTTGTAAGTCTACATTCCAAATTTATGACATTCTTTTACACATACACGACAAAAAAACTTGGCTTACCCACATAAAAAAACTTGTCTGGAGCCCAATTTATCAAAATAAAAGAATATTTTTACAATATAAATAATTCAATGGTCTAAAACACTTAAATTATTTACAAAAATATTGTTTTTTTTTAAGGGGCCAGTCGTTAATTACGTAAGGGTCCCGAGGGGAGGGGGGAGGGTTAAGAAAATCTATACATGCCCTTATCTGGGGGGATGAAGGTAAAATTCATTCTTACGTAATCTTTTACAAGTCAAAATTAATTATTAAAAACCTAGTTTATTTTTGGATCCCAAATAAGTTTTTTTTATTCTATAATGTGCACTATGATTTACATCTAATTTTAAAATTTTAATTTTTTATTAAAATTTTAAAATCCTAAATCTGTTTATTAGCAATACTTGGATAAAAGCGACGTACTGATGTACGTCGATCAGAAAGGAAACTGGAGAGTTACGAGCAAAGCTTAGGTGAAAGACCATAAGAAGAAAGTTTGTTAAGAAGCCCGTCATGTCAGACTTGATCGAAAGCTTTGGATATGTCAAGAGCAACGATCTGGGATTTTCCAAGAAACTCAAGGGACTTGTTCCAGTTGCGTGAGACAAAGGAAAGAAGATCAACTGTCGATCTTCTGTGACGGAATCCATACTGTCTATCATGTAAGATCTTGTGTTTTCTCAGATACTTCAAGATTTAGGAGTTAATGATTTTTTTCCATAACTTTGCAGACAACAGAAAGAAGAGATATAGGTCTATAGTTGAAAAGGAGAGTTTTGTATTTTTTTGGGGACAGGCTGCACACGTGCAGCTTTCCAGCTCTTCGGGAAAATGTCTGTATCGTAAAAGATTTAAAAGAAGATACTTAGGATGGGTGCAAGCTTGGGACCACATTTTTTTAAGACGATTGCTGGTATACCATTCCGCCCAGACGATTTTTTAGTATTAAGAGAAGAAAGAATACGCTTGATCTGCTTGACTTTAAAAATGATATCGGACATTTTATGAAAAATAGGAGCAACTGTTTGAAGAGGAAGATTAATAGGAGGATCACGGGTAGAATTGGCAGCCAATTGTCTGGCAAATAGTTCGGCTTTTCCTTTAGAGGTGAAGACAACTTAAACTTTGAAGATTAGGTGTGGAATTCGTGCAAAAGTTTTGACTAATAATTTTGGCAAAGGACCAGAAGGCTTTACTGCCTTCGAGAAAGAATGACCTATATCTTTTATCCGATTGTTAAAACGGTCTTTTGCTTCTAATTATACTGATTTCTTGCTTTGACGCTAGCCTGTCTATTTTCGGGACTAGGACTTTGGAGAAACTTTTTGTGTTCTAAAATTTTTAAAAGTCTGGCTTTGTCACAGAATTTAGAAAATCACGGTTTGTGATTTTAAGTTATGGAGTTCTTTTGGGTATGGGAATCATAGGTTTCAATGCCTAATTAAATTGTTTCGGTAACTTGTTTATATATTTCGGAAAGATCGTGAGTAGAAAAGCAGGTAGGATCCCAAGGGTAGGTGGCAAAAAAATCTCCTAAACTTTAGACCATCCCAGTCGGCCGAGTTGTAGTTCCTGATGGTTTGTGGCAGCATGCGTTTAGTTGCCTCAGAATGCGTGAAGTATGATACGGTGACCAAATCATGATCAGAGCGACCAAGGGGAGCAGATGTACGGTTTCCCGATTTTTGTAAGTTTTATTTAATAAATACGTTATTATTTGTGTTGGTGGAAGAGGCAAAAAAATTACATAAGTGGGGTCTCCAAGAAGTAATAGAAGCATTCCTAAGTAAGCAGAATTGTATTTTATAAGACTTTTAGAGAACACCTTAATATTAAAAAAAAAACACATATTAAGTAGTGACTTATCACAAGAGCTTATAGCCTAAGTACTAACATAAGATAAGTCGCTAATATAAGGTTAAAAGTAGTTTACTATTACACGTAAATTAAAGTTTGAAGTGTAGCTTAAGATCTTTGTATGTAACAGATTTACGGCCGAGTGATGATCGCGTTGTTAAATTTAGCAATGGACTTAGCAATTGTTAAAAGTTAACAACGGTTTAGAATGTTTAACAAAGCGTCACTGTCAGTGTTATTCAATGATTTTAGTAGGCAACCTGTCAAAATCTGACATTTTGTTAAATATTCTAAACCGTTGTTAACTTTTAACAATTGCTAAGTCCATCGCTAAATTTAACAACGCGATCATCACTTGGCCGTAAATAGTCTAGAGATAAGAGAGGGAAATAACACTCAAAATTAAATTTTTAGGGCTTCTCTGAGAGGACTATTATGGATGCGTGTGGCATGGTTATGGGCTGCTAGGATGGATATTATACAGGCTAAATCATAATGGCAGAACCTGTAAATATATCTATAAATGACAAACAATTTTTTTAGACCTCGTGGTGAATAAGAGAAAAGAACTACATAACTAAGTGTTGTGGACGAATTTGGTGCATAATTATAAATATTTTAAAGTATTTTTATATTAGGTTCTCTTAGGTACTAAAGCTTTTTTATTTATTTTGCCCCATTTTAAGTCGTTATTTTATGGAAAAGCAAAACAATTATTAAAAGTGAAAAATGGTAAAGGCTCTTCTTGTATTATCCCTTAATGTTGTCAAAACAAATTGATACGCACAAATGGAACAAATGCAGTTAAACGTAACTTTTTTAATAAACCAATGTCTGAAAAGCTATATTTCTTGATTTTAAAAATACATAGGTTGTGGCCTAATATACAAAGTGCCGCATAAAAATAAAATAACTTTTTTAGTTTAAATAAGTAAAATATGCTCTAGAAGGGTTATTTATTTATTTACATATTTAATTACATAGGTTTCTTAAAAAGAACAAACATGCGTCATGTTTACTTGTGAAAGAAGAAAAATTAAAAGTTGCGTTAGAATGTGCACTAGATCTATCGTTTTGAGGTAAAAGTATCTTTTTTACTCGGAATTGTTCATTTTATTTGACTGTTAACTCAAATTACCACAAATCCTGAGCACAAAAAAGTTATAATGATAAAACATACCCTGCCCTTAAAAATTTACCCTTTATCAGCCGTATAATAATTTATTTTTAATATAGTTAAATTCAACATAAAATCTAGTGCAAAAGTATAAAATTTCATTTAAAATACATTTCCCTAGTAGTTGTTGCCATTAACTGAATTGCAACCCTTACGGCCGAGTGATGATCGCGTTGTTAAATTTAGCAATGGACTTAGCAATTGTTAAAAGTTAACAACGGTTTAGAATGTTTAACAAAACGACATTGTCAGTGTTATTCAATGGTTTTAGTAGACAACCTGTCAAAATCTGACATTTTGTTAAACAATCTAAACCGTTGTTAACTTTTAGCAATTGCTAAGCCCATTGCTAAATTTAAATACGCGATCATCACTCGACCGTTAAAAGGACAGTGACTTAAAAACAGGATATTTCCGGACACCACTTAATAGAACTTTTTTTTTCTTATTTTCATGAGGGGAAAACGCTGCCAAAAAGTTTACGTTTAATCTTGAAACACCCTGTATATATGTGTACCATAGTTTGTCTCAAAGTATACCGTGTTAGCTTTTGGCTTCATTTATGGATTATACCTGCCGACAACAATAACACTGCGGATCAGTAGGTATTAAAGGACAGAACTTTAGGGACGGACTTTAAAAATATAAAGATTTATAATTTATTGTTTTTTTAGGTAGGTATAATCTTAAAATTACATTAAGAACTTAAATGTATGCAAAGTTTTAATAAGTTTATAACTATATTATCTATACATAATTGCATTTTTAATCTGTATATCTAAATCTAATTCTGTTTTACTATCAGAGTCATCATTTAGATTAATTACAATTAATGTTGTTTTGTATAGAAATTTAAAAGTCCTTAATTTTTATAATGTGCTGTACTGAATTTTTCCAGCTCTTAACTGGAATGTTAGTAATTCTATTTTTATCAAATTTTTAACACTGGGACTTAAAGGAACAGTGAAATTCAAGACAATATTAAATATGATTTAAACATTGTCTTTAATTGGTTACAATTTAATAAACTTACTTTAAATTTAAACAAATCCTCCTATATAATTATCAACAAACACCAAAGAAAAGATAAAATTCCTTATATATCATTTAAAAATAAAAAAATAAATTATTCCACGAGTATAAAATTTTTGGAATTATATATTGATGAAAATTTAAGTTACAGAAAACATATAGACTATCTTCGAAATTATTTATCACCTTTAATAGGAATTTTGTTTAAGATTCGGAATTATTTACCGTTAAAATTGCTTAAAAATATTTATTATAGTTTGGTACACTTAAAATTGCAATATTTAATTTCAGTATGGGGTTCAGCAAACTCAAAAATATTAACACCTTTAAAAAGAGTTCAAAATAAAATTATTAAATGTATTCATAAATTACCATATCTTGAACCAACAATTAATTTGTACAAACCAAATAAATATTTTGATATAAATCATATATATAATATATATATATATATATATATATATATATTATATCTGAATATATATATATATATATATAAATTAAAAACATGTATATTATCATTCTGAAATTAAAAGAAAAATTCAATATGGCTTAAAAATATTAGTACTTGCATGGGCATAATATAGACAAACAGATTTATTAGAAACGATTCAAATAAAAAGTAATTTTGGAATGAGATAAATACTCCATAACGGAATAAAAATGTACAATAATCTACCAATAAGAATTAAAAAATAAAAAAATATCACTGTTTAAAATACATAAAAAAAATATATTTAAAATTAATTTGACTGTTTTATTAATGAGTTCTTGTTAAAGTTAATATATTGTTATATTTTTTTAATGTTATATTCCCTGTAATAAACTGTATAGTTGGTTGGAAATTAAATTAAAAAAAAAAAAATAAGTGTAACATTTTCTGCTCTGATTTTACTTGGTCCCACAACTGCTCTATGGGGTTAAACATACAGTGATACGAAGGAAGACATAAGACAGTATGCCCAGCCTGTTTAGCCAAATTATCACATACATATTGTTTCCAAGTGCGTCATCTGTGCGATTCCAGTACTACTTGTCTTTTGTCTGTTTTGCGGTATTTAAATACCATTTTACAAACACCTCTATGGATAGTGGCACGGCTAATATTTATATTGGTTTCGTCTTCGTCTAGCTTCTTTTTTAGTTTATCCAACGTAGAAACAACTCCGCTTTCATAAAGACAATATATTTTTCTTCTTATTAGGTCCTTATCACTATTGTCTATACGGTGAGATTAAAAATTACTACTTTTTTTTTGTTCAATTCTTCACTAATAATAATATCCCTTATCGATGATATTGGAGTTTCTGTAAGTAGACAGGTTTCTTTTAAAGCTTCTTGTTTAATTACTCCTCTACTGATTAAAGTTTCATACACATTTTTCACAACCTGTTTTGCATCTAATACAAATGATTTTGACGCGACATAGTTATATTCTTGAAAAACAACTTTTTCGAAACGCACAGTAGAAACGGTTATTCAACGCTGCCACTAAAATATTAGCCGAAATATTTATATACACGGTCAATACTCAAGAAATACCTGACCCACCCCTGCCCTTATGAACAAATACCAATAACAATAGGTAATAAAATCGTTAAAGGTTTATTGGGGTATTGTTAGTCAAAAGCCATAGCGATATACCTCGAGACAGACTATAACTGCTTGTCCCATTTTTGGTTAACGCTAGGTTTTCTAATGCAGTAAAAAATATAAAATAAACCCATAATTATTGGAAATGGGTCAAACCTATTCAGGTAAAGGATCTATTCCGTTTAAAAGGGAGTCTATTACATATTTACTCGGCCGTAAATTATAGGATGTTATACTTCCGTTTCGCTACCGAAGACATTTTCGTAAACCGTTATGCATGGCTGCAACAAAATATTGCTTAATAAGGCTAAATGCACTTCTATTATGCATCGCATATAAGTAAATTTATTAGGGCTACAATTTTGTTTAATTCTATAATGAAAAAATTCAGTAAATTTTAGCTATTGAATATAAATATAATTAAATTTACGCAAAGAAACATGTTTAATTAATATGTGTTTTAATTAAGTTAAAAACTTTATAAAAAAAGGCTAAATTTTTTTTATTATTTCATAATTTTACTTATATTTTAGAAATATATTATCGTAAAAGAAAAATTGTCCTTTATTTACCTATGTTGGCTCTATTAAAGTCACAGTTACTATTTACTTAAGAAATAACAAAATAATTATGTTTATAAATGTACTGTTTTGTTAACGTTTTTTGCAATTGCGGGTTACACTTAAAGCATTTTTTTTATTTATTTTAGTAATAAAATAACTGATATGTTGGTGCGTTTACTTACGTTACGGTACGTTTAAGCGCATACTTTATCAGGTTAGTATTGACAGAGTTAATTAAGTGTAGCTGACCTATTTCTTCTTGTTAACATTACCTAACCAACTATTGAAATATACATTATGGTAATTAAGTATCTACACTCAGTTTAAGAGATGATTCTTCGGGCAATTTTAAGATCAAAAATTCATATAAACATTGATCCGCAATATTTTAGTTTTTGAAACGCAGGGTTTAAAAAAAACATGTTTTTTGTATATATCCTAAATACTAATTACCCAGTACTTGGGCAAAACGTTTGTCAATATTAATATCCTTTCAGAACCAAATTTTGCACTAGATTAAGTTTATTCGGTTACGGGGGTTTTCTTATTTTTTATTGCAAAAAAATAAAATTAAAGATTCAATAAAATTTGTACCAAATGTATTCTTGACAATCTCTTTAGAAATTTTTGACTAAGATCTACCAAAAAAATCATTAACGGTTTTTTTTTGTTGCGAAAATTGACTACAGACCTTAAAAATATATTATCTAGGGACCTTAAAACGTTAATATAATAAAAGAAAGAAAAAACTATTTTTTTAAAGTATCCTTGCTGCTACAAATTATACTTTTAAGCAACTTTGGATACGAATGAAATCTTCTTAATGACGTAAATGTTAAAAAAGGCCAACCTCTTATTTTTCTTATTATATATTAAAAAAAAAATTGTGATGTTAAACAAGGCCCAACAAGTTTAATTTCTATTATAATAATAAACACATAAACTTCTCTTTGTTTTAGGATATATTAAATATGACAATAAAATACTTTTAAAGTCCAAAGGTCCAAAAAATGACCACAATTTAATACATTTGACTTTTTCCTTAAACATTTCGTTTTCCCACATTTTGCCAATTGTATATTCAATAAACAATATTTCATATTAACACTTTTTAATGAAAAAAAAAAAAAAAATTACAAACTGTCATTTCTCTCAGCTATTTATTAAAAAGATACTTCGTACCATCAATGGGTAGGTAGGGTTTGAAGTGAGTGGACTTTTTACGCCCTCCACTGCGACCGCTCCGTCTATTGTGGCTCACACCTTTTTATATTTCCCCCAATAGGATCAGACCTTTAATGAATCCGATACCAGATGGGGAGAGAGTTCTTACATCTCCTCTTACTCGTGTCGCTACCGGACACGAGCACAATATGTGTTCTGGTGTCCCTGTCTCCTGGAGAGTATAACGAGCAGACGATTAGATTCGTCATGCCCTCCTTTCCCGGTCTAGTGACGTGGGTAGCTACCAGACCCTTGTTATAGAAGCCAGATGTTTCTTCTGAGGCCGCATCTCCAGCCTTACCCTATGAAGACGGTCCTATCCGCTTTCTGTTTAAAGCCAGGGAACCTTTTTCCTTATAAAGGCGGTTCTGTCCGCCTTCTGTTTGGATTCAGGGATCCCTTCCTAAGCACCTGTTTGTTCGGGATGGGTCAGCCCTTCCCCGTGAAACAGGCGCCGGTGACTTTAGGGACACCTTTCGAAACGGATTTACCCGTTTCGGTCGGTGCACCTTTATCTGCTTGTGACCTTGGGTGGCACCTCTGGTAATGGATTTATCCGTTTCGGTCAGCGCACCTTTCTAACTTTTTTCCTGTGAAAGCGGTTCTGTTCGCTTTCTGTTTGGAGCTAGGGAAGTAATAGTCCACCAAGGCAGAGCCCCGCATTACCGCAGTAAGGCTAGATACTTTGAGAGGTCGCCCTGTATCTGAGAGGCACCGTTGGAGATACCTGTTTAACGCACAGGATGTCATTCACTCATCAGCACGGTATGCTAACACCTTGAGTTAAGCCTTGTGTTCATCTTAGCTTCGGATCCCGTTCCATACGCTAGCCAAAAAGAGTTGCCGAAACCAGCAACTCTAGCGCATGTTCCAAAAGATCCTACTGGGCCCAACCAAGACAATAACGTGTGAACACAGCGGTTGGCATTCTTACCATCAATGGGTAGTATTAAGCGTGTACCAAATTTTAAGAATTTCTCGTTTTTTGGTGGTTACGGCGCACAAATCGACAAATGACGGAATTGGAAAAACATGTTTTTAGACTTACAAACTTGAAGATATGCAAAAACTTATTTTACAATTATTTTTAGGTTTAAATTCTTCTCTTATAGCAAGAAAAGTTTCTAACACAAACATGTATACAGGATGCCCCGGAAAATGTGGAAAGTCTTCCAATACGAAAAAAGCACATAAAAAGATCACTAAAGAATTACAATTAAATTAAGTTTTCGTAACGTAATTATTTAACCACCAGGTAAACCTAAATTTTATTTTATTAAGCTCAAAGAAAATGTTGTGACTAGAAGCATGGCACAAAGAATACAAGGTAGGATCTTGCACATGACGTTTGTCACGTGATAGCCGGGTTATTACGTAGCAATGTAACTAAAAGGATTTTTTCGCGACATACCTTTTTCAACTACTGGGTGATAGCAGTTCTTTCCCCACCGTTTTAACCGTGCTTAACCCGCCTATCCTCGCAAAAAACGAAAAGATTTTCGTATGTCACGCGTGTGTCAATTTCCCTAGTAATTGTTTCATAGGTACGCTTTTAAGTTTAAATCCAAATGTAAGGTCTTTAGATAGTCAAGAAATAAGTCAAAAAGATAAGATAAAAACTAAACTTTCCATTTAATAAGATATTAGCTATTTCCAAGTCAACTTTAACAAGTAAATCTTTTTTTTCTATGATTTAAATATAATTATACTTATTCATTCAGGGAATTAACTGATTAAATAGAAAAAACTAACCACAACTAACCACAACTAACCATAAAAAAAAACATCACAAGCACCAAAACCACAGAAAAGCCGCGTTTTTTCCATAAGTTTAATTTGACACTTGACCTAACCATTTTGAACGATCCTCACGACTAGTGGCGATAGCGGTGAATACTGGGTACAAAGTAATGCCGTAATACTGACGTCATACCTTCTTCTACGTTACCGCTTCTCGCCAAAATAAACCGGTTAACTATCCTAACAATTTTCAATACGGTATGTTGCCAAAATTTGTTTTAAAGTTGAAGTTAATGCTGTATGTTTATACTGATATTTTTATCAATTTGTTTAGCGTTTTACTTTGCTTTTCAGCAGTTTTGTGACTCTAAAACTAGTTGAAGTTTAAGATAATTTGCTATATTAAATGTTCATTTCTTTAAAATAACCCTAATATTTAAAAATGGGTAAAAATTTACAAACATTGCAGGCTTTCTTATGGCTTTCTATTTAAATTTTGGTGCGAAGTCACATTGCTACGTCATTGCGCAAGGCGAACCGATTTTGAATCGCTGGTGATCCTACCTTGTATTCATTGTGCCATGGACTAGCTGTTACACTCATGACCCACACTTTTAACGCCATAACTTTGGAAATAATATATTAGGTTTGTTCCAACAAGAAATCCGGTATCGTTTCGAAATCGTTTTTGAACTGTTTTTTGGTGCGCTTGGACGCATGCGCAGCCTTAAAATAGTTTCGTGACGGAACGAAAAGTACAAACGTTGGATCGCTTTGCGGATCGTTTTTGGGACTGTCAAATCAAAAGTTTTTGAATTTTTTGTTTTAAAAATATAACCCCATTTTTTTACTTATTATTTTTGTGATCAAAGTTAGTAAATATCACTCATAATATCGTCACTCATCTTTAAAGAAAATTAAATTTAATGATGTGCTTAGGAGGTGTAAAAATTAATGTTTTTGAATAATTGAACAAGCTAGGAAATAGAAAATGCTAAAGCACGTTGCACGCTATTCGCTAAATAAAGTTGCAGAAAAATTAAATTAAGTTCAAGTCACACAAGAAAAGATAAATGTGATCAAATGGCTTTAATTATACACGTAAATTAAAAATTAAGTTAAGTTAAAAAGATAAACAACTTTTAACTTCCTTAACTTATTTTAATTTTTCAACCTTATCATAAAATGAAATAAACGTTTCCTTTTTTTAAAAAAATTAAACTCCCACACAATAACATCATAAAATAGGCTTACAGAAACTCGTCTTTCCCATGCGTTATAAAAAAATGTAACAAAATTATATATTTTTTAGACGAATATTTATTTAAGAAGTTAACAAATTACCGGACAGTTGCCAGAGGTGCACCAATAAAATAGAAATCCCGAAAACCCTATTAACAGTGATTTGCCCTACGTATGCTAAATTTTATTGTTAATTTTAAACTGATTGGCATGTTTTCACATAAGTGTCTTAATTTATAATAACCTTATTTTTGTTAACTTAAATTAACTTAACTTTTCTTCATAATCCTACCTTAACAGTAAACATATGAAGATGAAATATGAAACAATAAACATGAAACAGCTGTTAAAAATCAAAAATCCAGTGCCAAGATGTTCAATGCGCAAGTCATCCCAAACAGTTTTTAATTTAGGCCATGTATCAGAATTACCGTTCTGAAACCGTAACTAAACGATCCCAAGTTTTGTTGGTACACAAACAGGATCGTCCGATAACCATCACGTCTCTGTTGGAACGCACTTTAATCACTGCGCATGAGCGTGATCGTTCGGTGACGGTTTTTTTGACGGGTGGAACAAACCTATACAAACCCAGGTTTTGTCGAGAGATGCGTTAGTAGACCAAGGCGCACCGAGGTCTACTATACTTCTCGGGACAGAAATGAAACTTTTCACCGAGG